>BRDA01011020.1:5943-18446 GCA_036984385.1 Crenuchus spilurus | reverse complement strand
AACAATTTGTCCTCTTTTGAACTCTGGTATGTCACCATAATGTTGTGTGCATTGTAATATACTATATAACTGTGCTCTTACCTGCTAACTGAACCTTCACACTCTGCTCTTACTGGTGCAATGTGACATTAATGAAGATTGGCCACCAGACTGGTCCAATTTAGCCATGAAACCTCCCACACTAACATGACAGGTGTTTCAGTTTATTGTCTAACCCCTGTAATCCCTCCTTTAGAAAGAGCATTTATTTTGGGCTTTTGTGGTATTTAACCTCAAAGCAACACCAACTTTTTGAAGCCTTTAAAATACTCAATGAAAAATCAGGTACAACTTTACACCAGCAAATAATTAATAAAGTAAATCAAACTGTTACATCATAGACATGAAACGCTACAACACACCTGTGATTATCACTGGACTTTATAGAGTCTGGGTGGAGGACTATTTTAGAAGCCTAAAGGTTTCCATTGCTGTTTGACTTTCTTAGGCTCCTTCTCTATAACTGGCTAATGCCAGTCATTAGTTGTCATTAGTTGCCATTAGCTCGCCCTGTCTTTAAAAAAAGAAAAAGGGGGCAAATCTAAGCTGAGATGCTAAGCTGAGTTGCTTTCTCCTCTCTGCCTTGAGGGTGTGTGGGTTGACCATGTATCCTGGCCACCCCTCTAGGAGCTGAACTGGTTCGGCAGGCTGCCTGCAAATACTGAATGCCCCAGACTGGGTTCCATCCCTGCCCAGGAGCTGAGCCAGTCTGTCACTACTACTTGTACATTTGGCCAGGGTCTGTACCCCCAGGAAACTGTTCCAGTTTGGTCACGCCTCACCCTCCAGCACCCTTAAGCCCTTTTGTTTGTTTGGCATTTTTTGCCCTGTTCATCTGCTGAATGAGCTGCAGTGACCGTTCTGTCTAGTTTAGATCATTTAGGGTATTACCAAACTGTCTGTGCACCACACCTTCTCTCTCTCACTGTGCCAATTCAAACCCCAGTCACAGCACTTTTTAATTTGTGTGTTTTAATCTTTGTATTATGTTTGCCTCCTCTTTCTGCACTTGAAATCTAACCAAGTGGCTTTTAGCTCTGGGTTTTTCTAAAAATGGGATATTTACCCAAGATGATAGCACCACTCTTCCACTCCATCTGGATCGCTGGCTGTCCTATGACAGTATCATACACTCACCATTATCCAACATGTCTTAACCAAGCTTATAATCATTGCATCACTGCTTAGATATATATTACTCAATGAGTCATCTACTGTAATGCTGAATACACCTGTCCAGAGGCGCTCCACTGAACCATCTGTTCATGACTGTATCCACAGAGGATCATGCACATTATATAGAAAGAGAAAGACAAAAACCCCTGCACCTAAAAATTTAATGCAAAATTCATCTTAACTGACATTTATCACTAATGAAAAATACCACATTACATGTGTGATGATTAATGTATTTGTTCAGGTGGTTGGCAGTCTTAGTCATTCACTAAATCCTGGTGGATGTTATCATTAAACTTTCGTCATCACAGTCACACCTTTCTGTAGACAGTCAACTACACACTGACAAAGTTTCATTTACTTAATCCAAAAGTGTAGACCTTCTCCACCTTCTTTATATTTCATCTGGAAATTATTTATATTTAGAGTGATACTGAGCTGAAATCTCTTCAAGAAAAACTTGCAATTGGCCACCTTAACCCTTTCTCATAATTGGATTCACCTGTGTATGTAGGTCAAGGGTCAATGAGCTTACAGAACAAATTTTGTATTCCAATAATTAGTGTTAAAGGTATTCAAATCAATACAAGGACAAGGGTGCCCAAATTTATGCACCTGTCTAATTTTGTTTAAATAATTATTGCACACTTTCTGTAAATCCTATAAACTGTATTTCACTTTTCAAATATCATTGTGCTCATCTGCTATATGATATATTTAACTGAAATTGCTGATCCGAACAACCAGTGACTTCATGAAAATTATCAGGGGCGCCCAAACTTTTTCATATCACTGTAACAATGAAATTTGGATGATTAATTAAGTTGTCCACCAACCTAATGTGAAATTTAAAAATCACTGACATATTCTGAAATTATCTGTGAACACAATAATAATAATAATAATAATATTTATTAATTATTATTATTATTATTATTATTATTATTACACTTATATAGCGCCTTTCTCAAACCCAATGACACTTTATAATCAACACACTCCATTTACACACACTCTGGCATACATACATAAAGATGACATGCACATGTGCTTATTAGTCTTTTTAATGTAATGAAAATCAAAGATTTGTGCTACTTCAGCTTAGAGAGGTTTCTTCACAGACAGTGTTCCCAGGTTTCTTGGCTTCATTAGGAGTGAAAATATTTTCCAGTCTGCAATTCCTACTACCATATTTATTCTCTGACATCTCTGAGTTTGATATCCAAGAAAAGCATAAAGGTCACATCTGAAACCAAAATATGAAAGATGCTTTCCTACACTGTGCTGCAAATGTGGCTGTACTTACTTAAATAGCTTCATATTTTCCATTTGTGTAAAAGTCTTAAAACACTATTTTGTGCTTTTGAATTGGCAGTCAAAATGATGTGTAGCTCTCAGGTCACTGTTATTGAGAAAAGGAAATCAAATTTTGCACCAAAACACAAACTGGACACCTGAGGTTTTATAGAGTCTAAATGTGAGACTTTTGGAATTTCTTGGATATCTAGAAGCAGATGTTGCCACCAGTTTTTGGATTATATTTTAAAGTGTGTCTTTACTTCAAGCCTAAATCTGAATATTATTATTATTATTATTATTAATCATAATAATAATCATAATAATATTATTAATATTATTAATAATTATTATTATTATTATTATTATTATTAATAATAATAATAATAATAATAATAAGTAAGGAGCTCCAGAGGCTGTAGGCTAAAAGACATGCCACCCATAGAGGAATCTAAAAATAACCAGAATCAGAGAAGAACTGATTAGCCTGGATGTGGTCCCACCCTACCAGTCTCTTTGTATGTTATTACTGATATTAATATTACTGCTTATTAAATCACTCATTTTATTAAACTTCTTGCCATCTTTATTATCTTTTTTAATAATACATTTTAGGTGAATACAAATAAAAATAAGACCGCACAATATATCATGTGGTATTTCAGGCTTATATGAGTTAGATCTGATTCAGTCTTTCTTACCTACTTGTCGTTCAACATCTGCTGATACTGACCCAAAAACCAGGTCCAGTTTAGTAATCAAAACATCAGCACAAAAATATAATTTCCTGTTGTGGAATCTCATGTAAAACGAGTGCAAATGACGTGCAAATGACTAAAGGCCAGATGAAGAGCACACATTTTCCTGAACATATGAAATTTGGTTAGATTTGGTTTTAATGGCACAGTGCTATCAATGGCAAACAATCAGAGAATTAAAAGATACTCTAAAAACAATCTTCATACAGACGTGTCTTGGAGGAGTCAAAGAATTTCAGTCAGCACACATTCCAGATTATCTCCAAATTCCAAACCAAACAGACTAAACAATCAAGTATCTACAAGAATCTCCTTCCACCAGGGCAGTTTTCCTGTCTCAACACGAAGAAAATGAACTAAACACATTTTCTGTTTTACAGGAGTGATGAAGTTTTGTAAAAAGACTCATTATAAAAATAAATATATACAGTCAATTTCAAGAGAGATTCATCAGGTTCCCATGTGTATAACTAAATATGGTTAAAAATCTCTGTGGCCTCACTGAACAAATCATGATTTGAACAGTACTGCTCAAACAAAATATGAGAATGTCTGCAAAAGCAAACTTAATTCTACTGGTTAAATATAAACAAATTTAGAAATTACCTGTAACACGCTCAAAAACAGTTTGGACAGGCATGATTATCACTGCATTACCTCACCTTTTCTTTTTTTACATTTTAATGATTTGGAAATTGAAGATATTAATTGTTGCAGTTTTACGATGGGAATTTTGCCCATTCTTGCTGTATACAAAACTTGAGCTGCTCAACAGTCTGTAGTCACTGTTGTATAACTCTCCTCTCAATAGTCTGTGAAGCCAAACCCATGCAGAATGAGGCCTGATATTGTACTGCGGAGTTCCTCTGCAAAGACATTTTCTCTACTACAGCATATGTCTCTCTAAAATACCAATCTATCCCCCCACATCAATGGTACCTTCACATATACAGTACTGGTCAAAAGTTTTAGAACACACCAATTTTTCCAGTTTTCTATTAAAAATGATTGAGTGTTCTCATCACTCTACATTGTATATAACCATTACCCACTGGAATATTCACTACCATGTCCTTTGTTATTTATACAGATAATGTTATTTATATTTATGCATACCAGTAAAAAGTTGTAGAACCCAATTGTTCCAGTTTTGTATTGAACATGTTTGAGTTTAATGTCTGATTGACTCTGAAATGAAAGTATAGGACTTAAATAAGAACTCAGTGAATCAGTTTAAAGACCAAAATGTATCTAAACTTTGGACACAAAGTGGTACCTTTGTCAGATATAACAGCTGAACACACTCGTGACATTCTTTCTACAATAGACATCAAACATTCTTCAGACAGTTCTTCACTAATCTGCTGCAGAACGTCACATAAATGTTGGCTCTTGTAGATTTGCTTTGCTTTTCACTTCATCCCAAATCAGCTGGATGGGGTTTAAGTCTGGAGACTGTGCTCCACTCCATGTTTTCAAGCTGACCATCTTGTTGTTTTTTCCTGAAGTAGTTCTGGCAGAGCTTGGACTGATGTTTTGGGTCACTAAATTTATGTAGGATGATCCCCTGACCAATTAGGCACATACCTGAAACATTCTAAACTTTCTAAAACTGTTCAAAAACATTTGATTGGTAGTGTATGCAAGTCACCCATGCCATGGGCACTGATGCCCCCCACGCCAACACAGATGCTGTTTTTTGCACTTTTCATTGGTAAAAGTCTTGATGGTCTTTTTAATCTTTCACACATAAAATCTGATGTCCATTTTCCCCAAAAAACAAACTGAAACATTAACTTACCTAACCACTGAACATGTTTCCACTGTCTTTCAGTCAATCTCAGATAAGTTTGGCTCCAGAGAACTCTCCAGTTCTACAGAAATTATATATTTGTCTTTCTCTTTCAGTTTCAGTTGTATTTCTTGAAGCAGTGGCAGACTGTATTAAGTACTCCAGAGCCCATGTGACCATGTCCATCATGGTTTCTCAAACAATACCACCTGAGAGCTTAATGGTTACATACAGAGGGGAAAAAAGTATTTGGTCAGCCACTGACTGTGCAAATTCTTAAAAAGACAAGAGAGGTCTGTAATTTTCATCATAGGTACACTTCAACTATGAGAGACAAATGAGAAAAAAAAATCATGGAAATCACATAGAATTTTTAAAGAATTTATTTGTAAATTATGGTGGAAAATAAGTATTTGGTCAATAACAAAAGTTCAACTCAATACTTTGTAACATGGGGGTTAAACAGAGGTTAAACGTTTCCTGTAAGTCTTCACCAGGTTTGCACACACTGTAGCTGGTATTTTGGTTCATTCCTCCATGCAAATCTCCTCTACAGCAGTGATGTTTTGGGGCTGTTGCTGGGCAACACGAACTTTCAGCTCCCTCTACAAATTAACCATTATCCACTTCTTCACTGCCCGAGCAATGTATTTGGGATAATTTTCATGCTGGAAGGCCCAGCCACGTTTCATGTTTAATGCTCTTACAGATGGAAGGAGGTTTTGGCTTACAATCTCATGATACATGGCCCCGTTCATTCTTCCCATAACACGGATCAGTCGTGCTGTCCTCTTTGCAGAAAACCAGCCCCAAAGCATGTTTCCACTCCCATGCTTAACAGTAGGTATGGTATTCTTGGGATGCAACTCAGCATTCTTTTTCCTCCAAACATGGCGAGGGGACATGAGCACCAAAAAGCTCTATTTTGGTCTCATCTGACCACATGACCTTCTCTCATGCCTCCTCTGGTCATTGGCAAACTTGAAATGGGCCTGGACATGTGCTGGCATAAGCAGGGGGACCTTGAATGCCCTGCATGATTTTTAACCATGATGGCATAGTGTGTTACTAATGGTTCTCTTTGAGACTGTGGTCCCATTGATTGAGAGTGTGGACAGTTGCCTTTTATAGACATAAGTTCAAACAGGTGCAGTTATAACAAGTAATTAATGCAGAATAGGAGGGCTTCTTAAAGAAGAACTAACAGGTCTGTAAAAGCCAGAATTCTCGCTGGTTGTTTATTGACCAAATACTTATTTTCCACCATAATTTACAAATAAATTCTTTAAAAATCCTACAATGTGATTTCCTGGATTTTTTTTCTCATTTGTCTCTCATAGTTGAAGTGTACCTATGATGAAAATTGCAGACCTCTCTCGCCAAGTAGGGGAACTTGCACAATAAGTGGCTGACCAAATACTTTTTCCCCCACTGTACATTCAGCATCAGTTTCCTCCCTTGACCTTTGCACACAGATTTCCCCTGACTACCTGAAACTTTTCATGATATTATTAACTGTAAATGGTGAAACACCTCAATTCTTTTCAGTCTTACACTGAGAATCATTAACTAACTGGTAATTCTCTCTCCAACATTTGGCCTTAAGTTGTGAACAATGACCCATCCTTGCTTGTAAAGACTAAGCCTTTGGTGACTCCTTTACTAGTCAAACCTGATGACCTCATCTGTTACCAGTTAAATTACTAATTGTGAGTAGTGGACAGTAGTGTTGCTGTTTTTCTTTACTGAAATGCAATAGGCCACACGCTCTGCTCCTCACAAGAAGGGGAACCAATCACAGTCTCCACTCACTCCTGGGATTTGGAATTACACCATCATCAACTTGAGCTGAGCTCCCGCTTTCATTCAAACAGATATCATCAATGGAGACAGTTGGAGAAAGTCAAACGGAGAAACCACCGCACCCATGGCCATATCTCAGCTCGATGTTTGATATTTCAGGGCTAAAAATTGTTCGTATGAGTTTAAATGTCTTCTGTGTTTACCGCGAATGGCCTTTCAGTGTAGCTGGACTGATCTTCAGCCCGAGAAGAGGAAGAATTTGAAAACCAGCTTTGACTGAAGCTGAATAAGGACTTCTTCAAATTTGAATAGTTTGACCAGGCTGATATGTATAGAAATGAACTACATTCATCTTCTAAAAGCTGAGTGGATGTTGTTTTACTGAGAAATAAAATATTGTTGCCCTTTTAATTGGATTTATTTTACTGCGTTTGTCTTGCTGAAAAAGGTTGTTGATTCAGGTATTAATCTAGATTCATCTGTGCAGAGCTTTCACGGTTTTGTAAGTTTGTGAGGAGAAAAGTCTCCTGTTTTGTTTTTGTTTTTTTGTCAATACATTATCAGGTGGTTTCAGCAAGTTACAAGGTTCTGTAAAAGCACTCAAAACAATACAGCAATGTCCCAGCTTTTTTGATTAAGTTTCAGACATCAATTTCTAAATGTGTTTCTATTAAACAAATAGAATGAAGTTTGTGACTGAAATTCTTTCTCTTGTCCATTTGAGTGAATTAACAAATCACAGGTTTCTGTTTTTAATTTATTTTTAGAAAGTTTGCCAACTATTCTGGAAATGGGGTTTCAAAGTATGACAACAAAATAACAGCAGAATTTGAGTCATATAACTGTGAAAATTAAATTATGACAGTACTTTATAGCCACTTTATCAGCAGTGCTACTCACAGACAAGCTACCAAACCTGATAAGAACTGATGTGTATCTTAAATGTTTCCAATGAAAGAAATGGAGACAGTGATGAATTCCTTGTATAAAACACTTGTAAGTTCTGTATTTCTGTCTTTTGTCAAAAACATGTAAAATTACCATTATGTTCAATACAAATGAATAAAGGACTGCACCTTCAGTCACTTGTTATCCTACATTTTGGATGCAAACATCAGAATGTGATCTGACCGGTCACCTGTTGCATTCTGTTTGCTATGTTCTATTTACCAAGCTTCCATCTTTGTCTTGGTTTGTCCTCCACTACACTATAGTGCTTGAAAGTTTGTGAACCCTTTAGAATTTTCTAAATGTGTACCAAAATGTGACCTAGAACTTCATCAGATTGTCACACAAGTCCTATCTAAAAGCAGATAAACAAATCAATAATTATCTATTGATTAGAAAGGTCCTCAGAAATCTCCACACTTCCAGTAGACTTTGATAGATCGCTGTTCTTTAAATAAAACAGGTGCCCACTCACACCTGACTGTCACCTGATTCTAATTTCATCCTCAAATGAACTGCTAATCGTAGAGGTTCACATACTTTTGCCACTTAGAGACATGTAATGGTCGATATATTTCCTCAAATAAGTGAACAAGCATAATATGTCTCATGTGACTGAGCTGGTTCTCTTTATCTACTTTTAGGACTTGTGACATTGAAGTTTTAAATCATATTTATGCAGAAATATAAAACATTATAAAGGATTCATAACTGTTCAAGCACCATTGTACTTCTTAATACTGCACCCATAAGGAAAAGTAATGTTTGAAGTCAACTTGGAAGCCGTGGGTTGGGAGGTGATGATAACACTGATAACAGGCATAAAACAAGCATGACTGCATTAGTGTCACTAAAGAGCATTAGCTCAGAAAGCTATATTAAGTGTATGTCTAAATAGTAGCACTGGTTTAACACATGTTTAAACAGAAACCTATTCTGCAAATGACCACCAGAACCAGAATTACACTATTTACTACGGTTCTCTCTTCACCAGCTGGAAATAATAAGAAAGGAAATGGGTCATTATTGAAAAATGAAAAGAATCCTCTTAAAGTATTTCTGAAGATAACTGTCATTTTTAAAGCAGAGCTGGAAGATTTTGAAAGCGTAACATTGGCATCTGGTTCAACTACTGTATAATAACCCAAGAGAAGCAAATTCAAGCAAAGCAGATCCAAAAAAGATTTGCTTTGAAAGAGTGAAGAGATTTCAACTCATCCATTTAATTCTTCTCCACAACTGGCAGACAGTGAACTGAAGCTGTTTACAGGCCAATGTTAAGAACCCAAAATAAACTCATCTCCAGCTTATTACAAAGGTGAACTTATCGAACACTTTCTGGTGAAACAGTGCAGCTTAGTGAAGCTCAGTCAGGTACTGTAAAGGAGACCTTTGTACCTGCACTGTGTTCCACCCTAGGAAGGGCTAACGTAACCAAAGCAAGAACTGGAATGTAACACAAACAGAGCACAATAAAGACTAATAAACACAGCACAGATACAATGCTCCTGAATCAGAAGGCCATTAATGGCTCAACAGGCCATAATCAGCAGTAACCTGTTGTATGTGTTTAATGACACAACATACATCTCATAATAACGTGTGGTTGTTTAACCTGTTCTAAAATGAGGAGCTTTACACAGTAATTGAGGGGACTTTCTCTAAAAGAAAAAAGGCACACTGAGCACAGATCCTTATTTATTTATTTTTTAATTCACTAAAAGAACCAGGAATCAAATCGTGCTACATTATCCAACTGGGCTATTCCAATACCTCACCACTACTCTGAACAGTAGAAATGGTGAATAAATAATAATAATAATATTTAGTCATGCACCGAATATTCAGCAACCAAGATTATTTGCCCGAAAAAGGCAAAGACGACACTTTCAGTGTTTGGCCAAATAAGTAAAAAGACAGAATAATTTGTACAGAACAGTGACGTTTTTAATGACACTGACCTTTTCTAGTTCAGGGACATAGAGACAAAAGACAAGAACAGAGCTGCTGTGTTTCACACGCATTACAGTGAGGTAGACAGCATCTCCTCAGTATTCTCTCTCTCTCGCTCCGATATATATATACACACATATATATAAAGCAATAAGCCACAAGAGGTCATGTGTTACTGCGAGTTTCTCAGGGTGAAGTTAGTTTTTGGTAAATAAAACTTTCTTCCCTGTAATAACATCATAGTAACACAGTCTCTCAAGTGACTTCTTGCTTAACATAAAATATAAAACACACAATGTTCACTATTTACAAAGTGGTCCATAAACAGTTAATACTGTTGCTAGGCAACATGAGGATGGATATCAATCTACATCATCTGACATGAGACAATTTTTTTGGTTAATTTATATTGTGTTTTGTTGGTATGTCTGTGGGATGTAAAAATGTTCAGTGTTCATTCAGTGGCATCTAATGTTACTGAAGAAACAACTGTCATAAAACTTCTTTTTTAAATAAAATTAATCCCTTATTAGTCCCACTGTGGGGAAATTTGACCTCGGCATTTAACCCTTCCATGCAGTGAAACACACACTAGCGGTGGGCAGTCCTATCCACGGCGCCCGGGGAGCAGTTAGGTCAAGAGCGTCCTTCTGGTCACAAGACCAGATCCCTAACCACCAGGCCATGGCTGCCCCCACCAAGGTTGATCTGTGTAACATAACTACTGAGCCTTAGCCATGTGCAGTAAATCACACTGTGGCTTATTTGACTACATTTCTGCAGTGATTTCCTCAACACAGCATATCTGAGATATCTGTAAAATGGTATGCACGTCAGGTTGAGAAGTGATAACGTTCACGTGTAAGAGATATTGCCCCATTTCAGATTTCAAGAAAACATTTCTAATTTTCATTTTTCTGGTCTCACTATACAAGCATGCAAGAGGCTTTACAGCACAGTTGACAAATTATAGTATATTATGAAATGTGGTTCAAATGCTCAGTTTGACAACTTTGGCCACAGTTCTTCTGACCACTGTGGTTTATCTTTACACACTGAAGAGTCAATAGTAAAGCATGTATCTGTGCTGTTGTATAGAGAGTACATTTTAAAGGCCTTTACTCAATCCCCTGAACAACTGAAGTGCCAATAAGCAAGGCACCTAACCCCCAACTGCTCCCCAGACACTGTGAATATGCCTGCCCACCACTTCGGATAAGTAAGCTCATTGCTAGTCAGTGTGTATATGTGTTTCACTTCATGGATAAGTTAAGTGCAGAGATCAAACTCCACTGTGTGCAGATACGTTATCACTTTCACTTCATTTTAACAACACAGTGGAACCTTGGGATACGTGCAGACCAACATACCAATTTTTTAAGATACGAGCTGCGACTCCATCCATATTTTTGGCGTAAAGGTCCAGTATGGGCAGCACAACACCTGCATCTCATTCTTTCTCACGTGTTACCCACACAATCAAGTCCAATAATTTAAACTCTTAAATTTAGATCATTTTAATAACATATACATACAGTAATTATGTTAAATACTGTTAATATTATTTTGCGCGGTCGAAAGACCCAGGCAGGCACGCACGCGTTCTTCTGAACATAGATATGTGAGTGAAAATTGTTCTGTACTGAACTGCAAAGAATGAACTATGGCATCCCATTCTTCAGCCAGTAGCTGAATTTCTTGGCAGCAGTCGGATGCTGAAGTGAAATGGGAGAAGAGAGATTTTACTGTACAGCGCGCACTACGCATCTGTAATACACAGTACCGTGCGCATCGAATTCCTCGCAAATTTAAAATGCTACAGCAATAATTCCCCAAAAATTATTTTACACTAATATTTATTGAAATCTGAAATTGAAATATTTTGTTATGCATTGGTAAACTGTATATGTGTGTTTCTTAATTCAAAACATGTCTTTTTGTCCATAATTTAGGATGGTTTGGGGATGTTTCACAGGGCTGGAACGTATTAAATCTATTTCAGCTATTTTAAATGGGAAAAAATTGTTTGATATCCAAGTTGACTGACTTATGAGCTCTGTTACAGAATGAATTAAACTCAAGGTACCACTGTATCAATATTAAAAGAAAAAAGGCTTAATATACCTCACTTTTTATAATGACTATAAAATACTGCACTTTACCTTTTTTATTTAAATTATGAACATGAACCTAACTGTAATTATAATTTAAGTGTTTTTTTCTCTAGTAAAACGTCTGTTCTTTAAGAGATAAAATAAAGATATGGTCAAGCCCACAAAATGTCAAAAATACTATTACTGTTGACTCCACTTGATATAGTAGTCATATCCGTCATTCAGGAACACATCGAACATGATACAAAACAAATATATTAAGTAGCAGACCAAAACAAACATGGCAAAATTTTCAGAAAATTTGGAATATAAAAGATTTTTGCTCCCCATTTTTCATGAATTCTTTCATTATTTCTTTAACACACTTAAGTGGAGAAGCTTGATGAGATGAATCAGGTGTGTAAGAACATCTAACCTGTGTAGCAGGTATGTGATGATTCCTGTCTATTTAAGAAATCATTGTGGAAGTACACAGCATAGTATGGAAGTGTGCCTACAAAAGCGTATGTGTGGTTATTAAATAGTGCTGGTGAATGTGCTTTTTAACTGATTTAATTACTGGCCCGGATCCAGGGAGGGGCGTGGGTGCACTCCCCCCCTTCCTTTTCATAAAAAAAAAGTAGT
>BRDA01011018.1:0-60008 GCA_036984385.1 Crenuchus spilurus | reverse complement strand
TATATATATATATATATATATATATATATATATATATATATATATATTATATAAATATAATATTTTTATATAAATTAAATAAAGCATTACAATAGTCCAACTGAGAAGACTTAAAAGCACAAATAGTCCTTTCTGTGTCAAAAACTTTAATATTTGCAATATTTCTTAATTGGGAAAAAAACAGGACTGAACCACTCCTTGGATCAATACCTTATCATGGTGGAGGGGTTTGTGTGCCTGCATGATCCTAGGAGCTAGGTTGTCTGGGGCAATAGCCCCTGGTAGGGTTTCCCAAGACAAGCCCACCCTGGAGTGGGGTCTGGTGGAGGTGCTCCTTTGTGAGCACCTAATGGCCAGACCTCTACTCATGGGGGCCGGCCAGGTTCAACCTGAAGGAGCTACATGGGTCCACTCCCACATGGGCCCACCACCTGTGTGGGAGGCAGTAATGGTGGTGGTTTGGGTGGCAACATGGGGCAAAGGCCTTGGCATTCAGATACTGAAGCTAGCTTTTGTGACGTGAAATGTAACGTCTCTAGCAGGAAAGGAGCCTGAGCTGGTGCATGAGGTTGAGAGATACCAGCTAGATATAGTCAGACTCACCTCAATGCACAGCTCTTGCTCTGGAACCAATCTCCTTGAGAGGGGCTGGACACATCTCCACTCTGGAGTTGCCAAAGGTGAGAGGCATTGGGCAGGGGTAGGCTTGCTCTTAGCGCTCTGGCTCGGTGCCCGTGTGTGGGTTTATCCCCAGTGGATGAGAGGGTAGCTGAACAGCAGTTCAGAATACCCAGCCTTCTTGGAGTCCTTAGAGAGGGTGCTGGAAAATAGTCCCTCTGGGGACTCTCGTTCTGTTGGGGGATTTCAATGCTTACATGGGCAACGACAGTGTGACCAGGAGAGGCGTGATTGGGAAGAACGGCCTCCCTAATTTGAACCCGAGTGGTGTTCAGTTACTGGATTTCTGTGCTCGTCACAGTTTATCCATAACTAACACCATGTTCAAGCATAAGGTTGCCCATAAGTGCATGTGGCACCAGGACACCCTAGGACAAAGTTTAATGATTGACTTTATAGTCATATCATTGGACTTGCGGCCACGTGTCTTGGATACTCAGGTGAAGAGAGGGGCTCATCGGTGAGTCAACCGATCACCACCTGGTGGTGAGTTGGATCATATGGCAGGGAAGGATGCTGAACAGACCTGGTAAACTCAAACGTGTAGTGAGGATTTGCTGGGAATGTTTGGCAGAGGAACCCATCAGACAGATTTTCAACTCCCACATCTGGCAGAGCTTTGACCACATTCCCTGAGAGGCAGGGGACAGAGTCTGAATGGGCTGTTTTGGGCTTCCATGGTGGAGGCAGCTGACTGGAGTTTGCCAGTGGTTGTCGGGGTGGCAACGTGGTGGTGGACAACCTGAGTGAGGGTGGCTGTCAAGCTCAAGAAAGAGTCCTATCTGGCCTGGTTGTCTAGTGGGACTCCAGAGACAGCCGACAAGTACCGAAGGACGGATGTGGGAGGAGTTTGGTGATGCCATGGAAAATGACTATCTGACGGCTCATCAAAAATGGTCAGGTGGCTCAGGAGGGGAAAGCAGTTTCCCAAACAACACTGTCTACAGTAGTGGTGGGGAGTTGTTGACCTCAAATAGGGATGTCATTGGACACTGGAAGGAATACTTTGAGGATCTTCTCAATCCCACCTGCACATCTTCAAGAGAAGAAGCAGAGTCTGGAGACCTTGGTGGTGACTCACCCATCACTCAGGTCAAGGTGAACCCCTCGGTGGCAGGGCCCCAGGTGTGGGCTCTGTACCGGTCTGTCTTCATGAAAACAGAGCTGGGCCAGAAGGCAAAGCTCTCAGTTTACCAGTCGGTTAACGTTCCAACCTTCACCTATGGTCATGAACTTTGATACAATCGGCTAAAATGAGTTTTCTTTGTAAGGCGTCCGGGCTCTCCCTTAGAGATATGGTGAAAAGTTCTGACATCTGGGAAAGACTCCAAGTAGAGCCACTGTTCTGTTTCAAGAGGAGCCAGTTGAGGTGGTTTGGGTACCTGGTAAGGATGCCTCCTGGACTCCTCCTGGGTGAGGTGATTCGGGCATGTCCAGTTGTAAGGAGACCCTGGAGAAGACCTAGGACATGCTAGAGAGATTATATCTTTCAGCTGGCCTGAGAACCCCTAGGAATCTTTCCATATGAGCTACAAGAGGTGGCTGGGGAGAGGGACACCTGGTATACTTTGCTTGGGTTGTTACCCACACGACCCAGACACGGATAAGTGGAAGATGATGGAAGGAGGACTGAATAAGCTTCTTAATATGCACTGAAAATTTTAACTGTTAGTCAAAAACAACACCAACACAAGTTCTTAGGAAAAGCATTAAGATCTGATGTGAGTGAACCAAGAGCCTCCTGTACATCCCTGGCAAAACCAATCAGTACCTCAGTTTTGTCCTCATTTAACTTAAGAAAATGCAGTTAATCCAATCTTCAATGCACTCAATGAGGTTAGCTACTCTACTAAAATAATTTCATTTAACAGAAAGGTACAGCTGTGCATCCTCTGCATAAAAATATCCAAGAGGAGTTTGTGTGTTGTGCTGGTATGTTATATTATATATATATATATATATATATATATATATAGCCAATTTTCCTCCTCCAAATATAGTAGTAGCCAATTAATCCAACCCATCCGCTAGGGCAGGGGTGTCAAACTCCAGTCCTGGAGGGCCGGATTCCTGCAGAGTTTGGCGAATTCTCTGCTCTGGCACTACAATTAAACCTGCTCATTATCTGCTGAGCTGAATCAGGTGTGTTTGATCAGGAAGATCACCAAACTCTGCAGGAATCCGGCCCTCCAGGACTGGAGTTTGACACCCCTGCGCTAGGGTGTCTCCCCAACACATTTACATTTGAGGCATTTAGCAGACGCTTTTATCCAAAGTGACTTACAATTGGGGGTTAGGTGCCTTGCTCAAGAGCACTTCAGTCGGGACCTGCCCAGGGATCGAACCGGCGATCTTCAGGTCACCAGACCAGATCCTTAACCACTAGGCCACGGCTGCCACTTTGCAATGTCCCTGACTTTAGGAGAGTGAAGTCAAGCACAAGCCTCCTCTGATGTGTGGGAACCACCTCTTTTTGAACTACCTCTGATGCACAGTCACTGTGGAGCCAACAGGCTTGGAGGAAAGCGCAGGATCCTCAGCTCTGATGGACCAATCAATAGACGCCCGAGTCAGCAGACATTGTATTGTGAAAGTGATAGGGAGAGAATGCCATCTACCTGCCCAGAGAGAGCACACGATCAATTTTAGATCTCTCGGGCCCCGGCTGTCAATAGTGAACAGCATGACGGATTTGAACTCACGATTACAGTGTCAGCGTCTTAGCCTGCTGAGCCACTCTAAGCCCTACTGCTAATGTTTTTAAACACCTCAGTGTCACTGCTGGAGTGAAAATAGTCAACCAACCAAAACAATACCAACCTGTGAACACAAACTGTTCAGCAAAAGATGAGCTACTGTCTCCGACTTTACATCTACAAGGTGGATCAACAATGTAGGCGTGTCAGTGAGCACAGCTCCAACTGCAACAGCAGCTCTGTCTGGTCAACTCAATAGCACAACACACACTTAAACCACCACATCAGTAACACCACCGTGCTGAGAATCATCCACCACCCAAATAATACCTGCTCTGTAGTGGTCCTGTTGGTATCTTGATAATTGAAGAACAGGGTGAAAGGAGTCTAACCAAGTACACAGAGAAACAGATGGACTACAGTCTGTAATCGTAGAACTACAAAGTGCAAATATATGGTCAGTGAAGCTAAAATGGACAATGAGTGTAGATACAAGGAGGTGGTTTTAAAGTGCCTGACTGGTGTAATTATGTATATACAGTACCCGTTTTAAAAATTGGACTTATTTGCATTATTTTATATATAATAAAATGTTCACAGGGTGAATCTACTGTAGATATTATACACTATTCACCAAAAGATATATAATCCAGTAACTCATGTGAACAAGAAGTTATTAAATGATATTTACTGAAATTACATACAGTACATTCACTTTTGTTCAAGTGTCTGCTTTGAGGTCTGATAACCACTTAAACAAATACATTCTGGATCACAATTTTAACTTTATTCTTAATATTCTCTATTTTTTAGTTACTTTAGGATCATCTACAGCTCTGTTTATGATTCTGGACCTATTCAACATTTGAGTTTCCTATTGTCCAAATAATTCTAAAAACCTGTGAAATTGTTCAAGACCCACATATACATTTATCTGTACATAGAGTAGTTCTAGATTTCCAAAAACACTGATTCCAAACTTAAACAGAGGTGCAGACTTGAAAATGTAAATTCAGAATTTAAATCCAACGTGAATGTAATTTATTCTGTAATAATTATTTAATTAAACATAATTTCTATGGTTTAATGGACACAGACTGTGGTGTTGAACCTCACCTGCACACTCTCTCCATCACATGTGTGACCAGCAGGTCAGAGATGCCAGGGCAAGACTCCTCTGCGAGGTTAAAGGCATTCTCCAGTTCCTCTATGGCCCCCATTCCTCCACCACTCGCCCGCCGCTTCTCCTTTAACTGCAGACAAAGTCCACAACATTAAAGCTTTACTTCACACCTCATCAGCTTAATCATCAGCTAAAATCAGAAAGATTATACAATGATAATGTATAATGCTAAAGACTAAATATAAAAATAACGATAAAAGAGAGGGGCTTGTATGGACTCAAGATTAACCATAAACCCAGATACGCTAACAGACACTCCCTAATTTTTCCAGTAATTTATTGCAATTCAAGTCATTCAAGTCCAGTGAATAGCTTGAAATGATAGAAAGGTAAGTGTTGAACTGCCAGAGGTTTAAAATAAGAATGTTCACCCAAAACTCAAAATCAATTTACATTACAGAATTATACATAAATGCTTTTGTCAGGAACATGAAATGGGTTAACAGGTGAAAGCTGTTCTGCAGGTAGATCAAGCCTTGAAAGCTGGTGCTACCAATTCCCACAGTGTGAGAAGCACCCTGAGCGATCACGACAACCACAGCATTCTGCAGTGTCATGCAGTACCCTCAGGTAGGCACCTAGTTGGTCAGGGGTTCATTCTACAGTAAGATAATGACCAAAACACAAGTCCAAGCTCTGCCAGAACTACCTCAGGAAAAAACAACAAGATGGTCAGCTTGAAAACATGGAGTGGAGCACAGTCTTTAGACTTAAACCCCATCCAGCTGATTTGGGATGAAGTGAAAAGCAAAGCAAACCTACAAGAGCCAACATTTATGTGAACTTCTGCAGCAGATTTGTGAAGAATTGTCTGAAGAATATTTGATGTTTATTGTAGAAAGAATGTCATGAGTGTGTTCAGCTGTTATCTGACAAAGGTGTCCAAAGTTTAGATACATTTTGGTCTATAAACTGATTCTATGTCTTATTTAACTCCTCTCATTTCAGAGTGCAATGAGACATTAAACTCAGTCATTTTCAATAAGTACCTGGAAAAATTCTAAAACTTTTGACCGGTAGTGTATATAAAATGTAACTAATGACGATGATGAAGAACTACATTAAAAATACATTAAAATATTTTTTGATGCTTTATTCATTTTTATTTTATTTGTTTTACTCCCTAATTGATTTTTCTACCAATGTGTTTGGTAGCCAAATCGCCCATTTGTTGACTCTAACACTTGTAATGTCCCTGACTTTAGGAAGGTGCAGACTAACACAGGCCTCCTTTGATACATGTGAAGTCAAGCTCCGCCTCTTTTTGAACTGCTGCCGATACATCGTCACCAGATAGCAAACATGACTGGAGGTAAGTGTAGGATCACCAGTTCTGATGGATTGTCTGGCAGATGGCTGAGCCAGCCAACATTACTTAGTAGTGCTGGGGATCTATACCCGCCTGGAGGAGAGCGTGTGCAATTTTTGCTGTCTTGGGCCCTGGCTTTTACATAACAAATACCAAACTAATTATTCATTTTTATAGTTGTTCTTTGAAATTATGGATATCTGGATATAAATTTTCATTCTGCATATTAATTTTATTATAAAGTAATATTACAATTTATTAGAATGTAATTCTGGACATTGACTTTATTAGAACAGCAGAAATTAATTTTATTCTAATTTCATTCTGGGTGTAATTTTATAAAGAGTTCATTTATTAGTATTTCATGCCAGATATACATTTTTTAGACTTGTGAGATGTGAGAAGATGGAGAAGTTTACCTCTCTGAAGATGGGCGAGACGAGTGCAGACAGACATTGAGACCTGGGCTGTCTCTTCACCTCTGCAGCCTGAGAATCAGTCGTACAAAATGAGCATGTTCATTAATTAATGCTTCAGCAGGACACAAACAACCTGCCTGACCACAAATGATCAGTTTTCAGCTGTAAAGGGATGGTTCAGCCAAAACTAAAATTGACAATTATCCACCAACCTCAGATATAGTCCATCAGCCAAGACATGTTTGCAGTTCAAATGTTGGGTTTTTAGTTTATCATCAAAACTTCTCTCAGATCCACTGAAACCACACGCAGAGTCCCGAACTAGTCTGTGAGACTTTACTTAAGATCTGGATGTGGAGATTGGACTATATCGGAGTTGGGAAATTGTGCAAGTACGACTTCAGGGTGGGCCACCTTTAATCTCTCCTGAGATGGTCACTTTGGAGGTGTGTATTGACCTAAATAGCAGTGAGTAATGCAGAGACAAAGTGTTGGGTTTGTTGTGGTTCCTCACCTCTGAGTCTGAGTTTGGGTATCCTTTCTGAAGTTTGTTCATTGAGCTGGGTCTGACAGTGGGGAAGGTCCACACTGGACATTGATCTCCTTCATCTCCATCTCCATCCCTGCTCAGACGAGAAACAAGTGAAGACAAAACAATGAAGTCCACTGGATTAATGACTCTACTTCAGTCAGTATGTCTAATCTAATCTATCCAAAAAAGAACAAATGTAGAAATCTTGACCCCAGGTTCCAGTTTCCCCAGACTGGCATTAAGCTTAATCCTAATCTATCACCATTACAAGTCTATCCTGTGTTGTCCATAGAAGACAAAGCAAATATATTCCAGGATTAAGCTAAATCAGTCATACAAGTAATTAACCTTTGTTAAAATGACATTTAATCTAGATTTATGCTTAATCTGGACCTGGAAGCTTGGCCCAAAGGGTCTTTAGGTTAAAATCATTAGCTTATAACTACTGAACATTTATTTAGCTGGTTGATAATGTAATGATTCACATAAAAATTGTATTCACCCAATTTTCTACCCATCACTGAGATCAATCAGCCACGAGTCCAGTTATTGCTTTTTGAGGCCAACATTGCAAACAGCCACTAGAATTCAATAGTAACCTAAATAGCCCAATCAATTCTATAAAAAAAATACATCTATGGGCCCCAATTGGCTCAGCAGACTAAGGCGCCGTCACCATGATCTGATGACTGTGAGTATCATAATCCATCAGCAAGTGGGACCCGAGAGAGCAAAAATTGGCTGTGCGCTCTCCAAGCGGGTAAGATGGCACTCTCTCCCTAGCACTACTAAGTAATGTTGGCTGGCTCAGGTGTCTGCCAGGCAATCCATCAGAACTGGGGATACTGCACTTTCCTCTTGCCGCGATGTATCGGCAGCAGTTCAAAAAGAGGTGGAGCTTGACTTCACATGCATCAGAGGAGGCCTGTGTTAGTCTGCATCCTACTAGAGTCAGAGATATTACAAGTGAAAGGGGAAGTTCTAACGAAGGGGCAGGTCAACTGGCTACCAAACACCTTGCAGAGAAAATAGTAAATAAATAATAATAATAATAATAATAATAACTAGAAAAGTGCATTTCCTGAAGGAACCGCGGAATATTGCACATTGCTAACATGGCCCACAAGCTAAGGTATCCCAGTTGGTTTGTAAGGTGATGCTTTGGTATTTGTGGTGGTTGCTATGGCCCCCAAGGTGGTTGCTATGGCACCCAAGGCAGTTGCCATGTCTCTATGTGAAAATGAATGGGAAGAACGAGGGAAGAAAAGATGACAAAAAAAGGAGTGCGGGTCAGTTTGGCTCTAGACTAGAGCTCTGATACCTGCCATGATGTAGTATATCAATTTTGGTTGTTGTCACGCAAATGGAAGCCTGGAATTTGGTATGTCCAAAAATGAATGGAGGTCAATGGGACGACAAATAAACGAGTGCGGGTCAAAACAACAGTGAATTTGTGCTCAGGGGCCTGCCCTGATATAGTGTATCTGAAACGGTGCAAGTCGGTCAAGCAGAAGTACAGTAGATGAGCATGCATTTTTGCTCCCCATTCATTCTCTATGGGAAAAAAATCCCAGATTAAGAAAGTTTTTAGGAAAACCGCAAATCCGATCAAAATTCTGTATACGAGCCCGGATCACACAATCGGACGGAACAATCTGCAGTTGGAACGGTGTCGATATCTCAAAAACTGCGGGACAAGAAGCGCGTCAAAAATCCGGCGGAAGAAGAAGAAGAAGAAGAAATGAAAAACGAACAACAGTATATTGCGCATTGCTTTGCTAATATCACTGAAACCTCCCTCATCCTGCTCAAACCACATCCAGATCTTAATAAAGGTCTCACAGACTAGCTGATGTGGTTTAGGACACAGTATGACTGAATACAACAACTCTTCTGCCTGTAATGAGGTTTTATTATTTTTTATAGCTCTTAGTAAGTCGTACTCAGTCTTCATCCACATCCACCAGTCTGTGAGAACTTAAAGATCTGAAAGAGGTTTTGGTGATGCAGTTCTAAAAAAACAACTGGACTATTTATGTGACTAATAAGACTAATAAAGCAGCACAAGATCTCAGAGGTGAAGTAGACAGACACTCTTTAGTGTTTCTAGAGCTCCGAGTGAATGTTGGATGTGATGTCGTACATGTCCGAGTCATCGGAGCTGGACTCCTCTCCGTGGCCTTCAGACTTCCAGCGGCGGTAGCGGTCGATGAGCTCCGTCAGGTAGGACGTTTTCTTGGTGTAGCGTGTGATAAACTTGTGCTTCAATAGTTCTTTAGCTGTGGGTCTCTGAAGAACAGAAGAACAACAGTGTCTTTAGTCACACACTGGCAAGAACACATTTACTGTAGTGGAAAGAAAGATTTAAAGGGGTCATATGATGGAAAAACTCATTTTTCTTGCTGCTTTCTAAGTAAATTTTACTTGTACTCAGTTTAATGTACTTTTAATGTTTTGTATTTCAAAACTAAGAACCAAAAGTGTTGTTATTTACCGGAAGTGACATCACAACCGCATACTTACATATAACTGCCTATTCAATCAAGTTTAGCAGTTTACCTCTTCAGATTCAACAGTTCGGGCCCCGCCCACGCAGCCTACAGCTGTTTCACTTTTTTACTCTCTTTGAAACATGTGCTAAAATACATAAAACTTATACTCGAGACAAAAATTCTGACAGTCTGAAATGTAGCAGACGATCACTTGAACAACCCAGCTTTGGGAGGATGACTTTGTAAAGAAAACAATGAGAATCTTCTGTGCAACCACTGCCTGTAAGAATACTTACAAATCTAGGGTCTTTATTGAGGCACGCTTCCACAAACTCTTTGAAGGGTTTACTATAAGAGCCCTCCAGTGTTGGAGGAGTATTTTTGGGGATGAGGAACAACACACGCATGGGATGCAGGTCTGAGTTCGGTGGTTCCCCTTTGGCCAGTTCGATCGCTGTGATACCCAAAGACCAGATATCTGCCTATAAATCAAACAAACAAAAATAAACTTGCTTTCAGCTGTTGCTCTAAAGGATTATTAAGAGATGCCTAGTTAGGGCAACTGCACACTAAAGATGATAAGACCATATGAAGTATGTGGCATTGAGGTAATTGGGGGTGGGGTTACTCCAATGCCAACATTGTGAATCATTGTTATAAAGCATTATGGAGAGCTTTTCTTTTTAAGTAACTGAACATCTGTTCCATCATCAAGATGACCAGTGACCCTCATTTCAGTCAGAAAGCTTAGTCTGAATGTAATTTACCAGCATAAAATGTGAAAATCTGAAAGTGGATGCGCTCAAGTGACTATTGACCCACCTTGAAGTCATAAGCTGACTGTTTAATGACCTCTGGAGCCATCCAGAACGGAGTCCCCACAAACGTGTTCCTCTTTATCTGTGTGTCCGTCAGCTGACCTGCCACGCCAAAATCCGCCAATTTCACATCACCCTGCTCGGACAGCAGCACATTCGCAGCTGCAGGAAATATACGACATTAGTGGAGACTAAAAGACAGACTCCAAAATCACCTTTACAGTAGACTCATCAGCAAATAAAGGGCCAGCACATTAGCCAATGTCGATGCATGTCGAAGGTCACCATGCCAAAAGTCACACATCATTCACCCTCCATATAAAGCACCGGGCTGTGGAGCAGTGGAACTATGTTCTCTAGAGTGATTACGTTCAATCCAGAATGCCTGGGATAAGCTTAAGTTTAGTTTGTGATCTAGAACTGATCATCAGTACCCGACCTCACTAATGCTGCAACGGCTGAATCCTCACAGCAATGTTCCAACATCTACTACAATGTCTTAAGAACAATAGCTGAAAAGTAGAGCTACTGCAGGGATGCACTTGAAGAAGAAACACATAGATTGGGGTAGTGGACACAAACCTTTGAGCACAGAGTGTTTTTAATGCAACCCCCTCCCCCCCAAGCGCAATGCAGCAATAACTATTTTTTATCTCTGAAAAAATCTCTGAACCAATCACGAAAACGCATTTTGTTGTGGAGCATGAAGATATTTCCTTGCTTATTTCTGATTGGCTCTTTAAGTCATATAAAAGCAGCAGACATCAATGTTGCCAAGTCCGCTTATTATAAGCAACTTCAGGTTTGTTTTTTTCTAAAATCCCTTGGAAATCTCGTGAGTCGTGGGTTGCGTTTTTTTGGGCTTGTTTTTGAACGTGAAGTTGCTTATTTGGGCTTGGCTTTCTTTCCGAGTAAATCTCTTCTCTCCCAGCTCCCAGCCTGCCACACTTCAATCAGGGCTGTAGACCATCTTGGAGAACTCATTGGATCCACTTTGACGGACAATGTGATCAAAATACACCAAACAAATTAACTTTATTAATAAATCATGCTGTTACATATGCAAAATTCACTTTGATTTTGATCAGAGCTTAAAAGATTTTAAGTTATTCAAAATTTTTTAAATTAATAAATTAAATGTTTAGCATAATACACAAAGTGCGACTGTGTAATTTGACTGCATATCTAAAAGCACTGTATCAGGAAGGACATAATTTATTATATATTACTTGGGTTGTGGATCATTTTCAGCACTGCAGTGACACTGATGTGGTGGTGGTGTGTCAGTTCGTGTTGTGCTGGTATGAGTGGATCATGACACAGTAGAGCTGCTGATATTTTTAAACACTTCAGTGTCACAGCTGGAGTGAAAATAGTCCACCAAACAAAATTAATCAAGCAGTGTCCTGTGACCACCAGGGAAGGACTATAGGACAACATAAGCTGCTGACTTTACATCTATAAGATGGACCATAAAAGGTAGGCAAGCTAACAAATCTCCAGCAGCTGTACCAGCACAACACACCAACACACCACCACATCAGTGTCACTGCAGTGCTGAAAGTCCATCACCTAAATAATACCTGCTCTGTATTGGTCCTGATCATTGAAGAAGAAAGTTAAAGGAGGTTAACAAAGTATATAGATGGACTACAGTCTGTAATTGTAAAACTACAAAATCCACCTCTATGCTCAGTGGAGATGAAATGAACAATTAGTGTAGATAGAAGGTATGTGTACCTAATGAAGTGGCCAGTGAGCACATGACAGTTTTTTTTAAATTAAATTAAGAACAATAATAAACTTTATGATATTCATCTTTTTGGCTGTCTTAGTTTATCACTAAAATATTAAAGAAAGACTTTCAGTGGTACTGCAGCTCAAAACTGATCTGAACTTTGATATCATGTGGTGCATTACGATCGTCACCTTTAATGTCACGATGAATCTTCCTTTCAGAGTGCAAGTACTCCAGACCCTTCAAGATTTCCCTTAGTATGGTCGCGATGTAGGTCTCCTCCAGTGGTCCTGGACGCAGCTGCAGAAGTACAAAAACAGCTTTCACACTTTTTCACACCAAATGTACCAAATTGCAGAGCAAGCAGGCCCGGGTCCAAAAAAGTCTAGTGTGAAAACGCCCAAATGCAGCACATTTCATACACAAAGGCAATTCAAAATGCTTTACAGATATTAAGTAGGAAGTAAAACAGAAGGAACTTAGAAATATAAAACCACGGAAATACAGCAAAGCAATGAAATTCTTAAAAGATGGAAAACCAGATTCTCTACATAAGCTCAGTCATACATTTCTACTCACAAGGTCTAAAGCAGAGCCTCCTCCCAAATACTCCATAATGATCCATAGTTTAGTTCCCTGTGAACATAAAACAGACATAAATATCACTGTTGAGCAACCTGCCAGGTGTACAGACAGCCGCCTAAGCAGAATTTATCCCAATTTAACCACATGCTAATTACTTTAGTACATGTACAGTTGCAAGACAAAGTATGTGAACCTTTGGATTTAATAACTGGTTGGCCCTCTTTTGGCAGCAGTAACCTCAACCAAACGTTTCCTGTAGTTATCAGACCTGCACAACAGTCAGGAGGAATTCTGGACCACTGCTCTTCAGAAAACTATTTCATTTCGGCAATATTCTTGGGACGTTTGGTATGAATCGCTTTCTTGAGGTCATGCCACAGCATCTCAATCGGGTTGAGGTCAGGACTCTGACTGGGTCACTCCAGAAGGCGTATTTTCTTCTGTTGAAGCCGTTCTGTTGTTGATTTACTTCTATGCTTTGGCTCGTTGTTCTGTGGCATCAGCCATCCTTTGCTGAGCTTCAGTTCAGCAAACTCAAAACTGGTGTGTGTTTTTCAGAGGGCAGGGCAGCTTTAACCAGCACATTCAATCTCATCACATTGATTGGCTACAGGTTGGCTGACTCCTGGGTCCAATTAGCTCTTGGAGAAGTCATTAGCTTAAAGGTTCACATACGGATTTCACTCTGAGCTATGAATGTTTACATGATGTGTTCAATAAAAACATGAAAACAATTGTTTGTGTGGTATTAGTTTAAGCAGACTGTGTTTGTCTATCGTTGTGACTTAGATGAAGACCTGAACACATTTAATGACCAATTTATGCAGAAATCCAAGTAAGCCCAAAGGGTTCACATACTTTTTCTTGCAGCTGTAGATAGATAACAGTGTATCATACAGTGTCAGAAACCACATACGTCTATTAGAGATTACTGAACAACGCAACACAGATTGAGAAGCTGTGTGATGACTCAGCATGATGACTGGTGAGGTATTAGCATCTTTATTTGTTAGCTACATTTGCCTTGAAGCGTCAGTGTAAAACTGAAGAACCGCTTTAGTCAAATAAACATGTCTTGGCTGATCAACTACACTTGAGTGGAGGGTGGACATGCTGTCTAAGACATGTTTTTCATTTCACCTTCAGATATGAACCGAAGTATTTGGTGACAAACGGGCTGTCACACTGGCTCAGCACGGTGATTTCCTGCTGAATGTCTTCGATCTCATCCTCAGCCTCCTCCAAGTCTATGATCTTTATGGCCACAACCTCTTTCGTGCGGTTATTAATGCCTTTGTAGACTTCTCCGAACGAGCCTTTGCCGATGCGCTCCTGCTTGGTAAAGTACTCCTCTGGGTCAAGGCGCGCGTTCTGAAAACAAAGAGAAGAAAGATGTCTCAAGTACTAAAAAAAAAAAAAAAAAAAAAAAAAAAAAACACTGTAAAACTGATACATGTAATGCAAAGCTGGAAGTGATATCCTCTCATTCCTAACATCTTTATTTTTATTCTTTTGATTTTAACTCAATTTCCCCCCCAATGTATTAGTATCCAATCAACCCACCCATCTGCTAGGACTCTCCCAATCACTTGTAATGTTCTGACTGGAGGAGGGTGAAAACTAGCTCAGACCAGCTCCAATGCACGTGAAGTCAGACACCACCTTTTTTCCATCTGATGACTATACATTGTTGGTGAGCAGCCTGTCGCACTTGTTGGGGATTCTGCGCTTTCCTACTCTGATGGTTTGGCTGGCAGATGCCTGAGACTTAGTAGTGATGAGGAGAGAGTGCCCATCAACCCACTTGGAGACAGCACAGCCAATTTTCCTATTTCGGGCACTGGCTGAGCATGCATGACCAGGATTCGAACTTGCGACCCTTTGATCATAGTGTCAGTGCCTTAGTCCTTAGTCACTTAGCGTCTTAGGCTGAGCCACTTGGGGCTCTAAAATCTTACCTTTTCTTACTCTAACTTGTATTGCTAAAAAATGTTAAATGTTACACTTATTCACTCATGGAATCTCACTGAACGAAAGATTCAAGTTGAAAGTCTTTACTTGTATAAATTGTGTAATTCATTGACAAAAAAATGATGTAAAAATGGTCAATGGAAACAAAATTCTTCAACCCACTGATGGCTGGATTCCAATTCACACTGAAAATCAATAAACAATGAAATCACAGACTGAGCCAATTAGCATGAATTTCAAGACGGCAACTCAATGTGACTCAGTAATATGTTTGGCCTCTACATGCCCGCATGCACTCTTTACAACTTTTAGGCATGAGACTGTGGGTGGTGTCCTGGGGGATCTCTTCTCAGATCTGTATCAGAACATCAGTGTGCTGCTGGAAAGTCTTGGCAGTGCTGGATGCACCCGTAGTACAACATCTCAGAGTTTCTCACTTGGATTCAGGTCTGGGAAATATGAGGGCCAGTCAATGGCATCAATGATGAAACTGTCTACACACTCTGGCCACATGATACAATGTCCTGTACCAGAGTCCTACACCCAGAGCCATATGCACCAGCATAAGGTCTGACAATGGCTCAGGATTCCCTCCCAATACCCAACAGTAGTCAAGTTAAACATTGGCTATCTCAGGGAGGTTTGTGCGATCCTCCAAGTTCCTTCCCAGTCCATCACTGACCCACTGCCAAACCAGTCATGTTGACAGGCAGGCAGCATAGCATTCACCACACCAGACACTTTCATGTCTGTCACATGTACTCAGTATGAACTTGCTCTGATCTGTGAAGAGAACGGGACACCAATGGTGGACCTGTCAATTCTGATTTCCTCTGGCGAATGCCAGTAAAACTGCATGGTGCCGGACAGATCACACTAGAGGATGTCACGCCTCGTGAAGTCTGTTTCTGACAGTATGGTCAGAAACATGCACACCAGTTTCCTACTGGAGGTATTTTGTAGGGCTTTAAGCATTCTTCCTCACACAAACGAGCAGATCCTGCTGCTGGGTTGATGCTTTTCTACAGTCCGGTCCGGTGCTTCTCATGTAACGTGTAGCTGAATGGGCTGCAGATACCACCTCAAGCTAGCAGTAGTAAAAAGGGCGCTAGCAAGACACAGGAAGAACCAGGATGTGGAGAGCATTTGTCTGTGGGGGAGTAATTCCCTTTCTGGGGGTTGTCTTGCTCCAGTGCAGCTGTTGTCACTTTCATTTGCACCAAAGCTGGTGAAACCGATTCACAGGATGAATGCATCCTAACTGGACAGACTGATATCCCTGAGGTTTAACTGACTGATACACCTACTGTAATATCAATAAACCTACAAACATAATGACAAATTCCACACAACTGATTGGATTAACAAGATTAATTTGAACCAAATGTTTTGTTCTATGACTGACAGCTCTAGTCCTGGATTAAATCATGATTCAACCCATCGGTTCATCAATTCACACAATTAAAGAAATGCTTCCCCAATTTCCCCACTTACCTCACATGCAACTCATCAGCAAAGACATGTTTGGAGATCATATTTGCTATTTTAGGAGCTGTAAGACTAGCATTGCAAACAAAACACTAGAACTCTACAGTCATCTAAAGAGCCCGGTCATTTTTGTAAAAGTTCATCACCAAAACTTCTCTCCACCAACTCAAACCTCATCCGGATTTTAATGAAGGTCTTCCTTAGTGGATGTGGTTTAGGACTGTACAATATAAGAATTAATACTAAAACTCTCCATTCTAGATCAGCACTTTCTGTTCATGCTGTCTGTCACAGCTGCCTTTAGCATTTCTATGTGCGTGAGAAAACTTTTGGTCATTTTAACCACAATGAAAGGGCCAATTAGGTGACTAGATTTCTAATGTTTGTTAGCAACATGCTAGTGTTTGTTAGCAATATGAATTCAGGGTGATGAGGGGTTTGAAAGTTGAAAGCAGACTGCATCAGACTAAGATACCAGATCTACTGCACAAAATCCCAGTTGCCAGCTTGTAACTGCAAATGTTGAACTGTACATTCAGGCTGATAGAGCAGCTCTGGTGTGTTACAGTTGGCTGTGTTTTGCTAATCTCGCTTCTTGCTAGGAACTGATGACTGAATTTAATTTTACTTTGACTTCTAACTATTATGAAAACAAGACAATCAAGATAAAATGATTATTGTGGACATTATACACTCTGTAAACATTCATATCAGGGTTGTTACGATACCAGAATTGTGGCCTCAATACTAAGTTAAGTATCATGAAAAACTGATACTTTGGTTATAAACAAAAACACTGATTATTGTCATTAAAGCTTATCTGATAGACAAAAGACAGATGTTTGTTTTTTTTTGTCTTTAGATGTTAGTAAAATACAATGTTAAACTGGTGTTACACTGAATCTGAGAATTTAGATACTTTCAACTCTTGATGCCAGTCTATTATTCCATTCCATTCCATTATCACACCCGCTTATTCCTTAACAGGGTCGCGGTTAGTCCCCTACCCCCTCACCGGGCGCAGGGCAGGGCATTACATTAATCAACTAAGCCCAGGACAGGGCGCCAAGCCATCGCTGGGTGACACACAGACACACACATACATACCTACGGACAATTTAGATTACCCAATTCACCTGATCCCCATGTTTTTGGACTGTGGGAGGAAACCGGAGTCCCCGGAGGAAACCCACGCAGACACGGGGAGAACATGGAAACTCCGCTCAGATGGGGACTTGAACCCTAGACCCCAGCGCTGAGAGGCGAACGTGCTAACCACTAAGCCACCGTGCCAGCCGCCAGTCTATTATATACACTAGAATAAGAAATATTACACTTTATTTTTTCATTTAAATTAAATGAAAATCCAAATGTTTAATAAATGCAAATCCGAAGTCAATGACTAATCATGTTATATAATCACGAAAAATAATGGTGATTGTGATTATTTCCCCGCAGTTGAGCAGGTCTTTTCCTGCTGATTGTAACTGCTCTATGAGAAAGGCTCTGAGAGCTGATAAGGTCAGTCAGGTGTGCTGAAGCAGAAAAATCAGTAAACTGTGCAGTGCAGGTGGCGTACAAGACTGGAACTGTGAAGCACTGCAATGTATCACTTATGGTAATGTTCCTGTACCATGCCCTGCACATTTGGTCTGTTTGGCAGCTCTAGCATCTATGTTATAACCTCCTAAAAGGCTCTGGATGAGCTGATGGACTCTGGTGTATTACAGGACACTAAACCGTGCAGTACAGATGGCCTACAGCACTTGAGGTGAAGAACACCATCAACATAAACCAGACAAAGACCAAGACAAAACAAGCAGAGCTCCATCATGACATCCAGCGCGCAGCGGACGATGCAGGAGCCAAGCCCGGCTCCGCCTGCACCCATCGCGGCTAGAGAGGAGCTCGAAGCCCCCTGCAGCCTCACCTGGTTCTGAATGTCTCGGAGGTGCGCCATCCCTACAGCAGCCCGGAGTAGGGCAGATCCAGCCCTTTTCACAGCCCAAAGAGGGAAATGATGACGATTTCACGCTGAAATTTCCACCTCTGGGCTCCGCCAGCTGTTATTATCACACTCATACAGACAGTCCGCCGTGTTTTCGGCCTCCGAGCTCCAGCAGCCAAAGCAGCCGAATCCCGCCGACAGTTGCACTCAGGTGTCCTGCAGCTCCATGTAGTTAAATACCGGCGACCAAACAACACCCGTGTACGAATAATAATATATATAATTCTTTTTCAAAACGATCCTTCATTTATGGCTTTTGCAGGATGGACGAAAATAATAGCCTTTCGTGCGCATGCGCGGCTGCCGGGTCGTGCGCTGCGGGATTGTGGGAGATGTAGTTTTAGTTACGTTTAGGCTGTAAACACGCTGCATCTCTGTGGCGCGACATTTTCCAATACAGTACTTAATTTTGACAATCAGTTCTATAAAGTTCAATAGTTAAAAAAAATATGTGCACTATTTTTTTGCACTACTGTACAAATTCTGTGCACTATTTTCACTATATACAGTATTTTGTTGACAACTGAAAAGTTGTGGATTACAGAGATTACATTTAAAAAGAACAGACATGTTAAACTGTAAACATGTAGAAATGTGTCTGTTTTCTATCAAATAAACATTAACGACAATAATTTGTGTTTTTAAATTATAGTGAGAGTATCGATTTGGTATCAAGTATTGTGATACTACACTTGATATCAATATCAAAATCAAATTTTTGGTATCATGACAACCTTGTCTCTAAGTATGAACTTAATTTCTTTAATTGACATATCTGATATCGAGTACTATAGTCTAATAATATGAGATCAAGTGCACATAACATCAGCTAACCTCTTGAACTGGAATTGTGGGAGATGAAGTTGTGACCTCATGCCTGTCCTGTGAAAATGCTCAGGATAAAATGAACATGAATGTCAAGCATGTTGTGCTGTGGGAATTGCACTTTGTGTGAGATTGAGGTGAACATGGGAAAGGTCAGTCTGTTTCTAATAGGGATTAAACACCTACTGACACTACAGGCTAAACATACTGAATTGACTGTAATCCTACAGTGAGGCATGAATGAAGCCACAATGAGTGACACATTGATTCAGTCTGAAATAATAAAAAAAAGGACTATATTTTCTCTTCATGTATGTTCATGTGTTTTAATTAGTATCATCTCCATCATCACTAAAACGAATAAAGTAATAACTATTGCTACTATTATTATTTTAAAGCTTAAAGATTTCAAGAAGTTGCTTTTTATGTATAAAACCTTCACAATACTGACCACTTTTTTTGAAAACCAAAGACAAATTCGTTTCTAGGCCTTTTTAAGTGCTCATCACACAAGCCTGCGAGGTCACCTGGACTCTGAGAAATGTTTTTAAGTAGGTTTAGGCTATATTTGGTCTAAATCCGTTTCATTGAGCACTGATAAGTGAATTATCCGAGGCTTAGTGATGTGGAGAGGAAGCGCCGTTCTCGGTACGGCCGCTGGGTGGAGACAAAAACAATAATTACGGCGCTTTTGAGGCGCGCAGCTTGTTCACTTGTTCATTTACAGGCATCTGGTGAGGAAGACGAGGCTCAGCTTTTGGGATAAAATGAGGATTTTGCAAGCGAGTTGATACGTAAGTTTAACTGCGAAGTTCGCTCAGAATAACCCACTATATTTAACAAATAAGTGGCAGGCGGTTTGAGAAGTGGGCTGATCTTCATTTCTCCTTCAAAAGTTTAGGAGAGGACTTAACTACATTTGACACTCAGGATCTTCAGGTCCTACAAATCTGCCTGGAGCAAAACAACTGAGCTTCACTCAGAGAAAGAAGCCCATTACTGCGTTTGTTTTTAAGGTTATAGTTTGTGATGTTGCTCGACTAAGCAGTTCTGAAGATGGATTTGTTGGATCGAGCTCCCAGTGAGAAGGAGCTGGTTTTCCACTCTAAGATACTTTGTAGAGACTTCATATATTCGAGGATCACTAGAGAAGGTCTCAGCTGGTCCAAAGTTGAAGCTTCTCTGCCTGTTCCAGATGGTGCTCTTGGAGATATCTCACTGGTTCTTCTCAAACTGGGTAAGATCTACATACTGAGGTGGGTTTGGACTGTAGTTAAGAAAATGTTTAGCTCAAACACCATCTTGGACCTCAGCAGTACATATAGTCCATATAATAAAGACTGACTTAATGATGCTTGAGTGAGATCATGTAGAGCCTTGGTGTATGTTTATAGTTACAGTTCCAGCCCTAAGTTCTGTAATTATAATTTTAATACAAAAGTGTATCATTGCTTTCTACAGAGTCTCATTCCAATGCCTTACTAAGTCATGGCCACACCTCAAGTATCTTGGTCGCATGCTTTAGTAAGTTGTGGCCATGCATTGTTTTTATTTGAATGATTAAATTTTTTGCCAATGTGATTGCACGCAACAGAATTTGACCTCCGTTAACCACACACTAGTGAACACACTGTGTGAACATGTGCCTGAAGCTGAGGGCAGCCCTATCCACAGCACCTGGGGAGCAGTTGCGGGTTAGGTGCCTTGCTCAAGTGCATTTCAGTCATGACCTGCCTGGAAATCGAACCGGTGACTGGTGACAATACCAGATCCCTAACCACCAGGCCACGGCTGAATAGACTTAAAATGCCACCTTAACTTTCCATGTAATATTAGCAGGGTTACATTTTCAAAGCATAGTCAAAAGTTTTGACACACTCAATTTTCTTACCATTTAAGAAGTTCACATCCGGTGAATAACCTGAAATGATAAAGTTCCTAAAGCTAAATAAAGGCCTTTTCAGGGAAGTCATTGGTGTGTTGTGCTGCAGTAATGGTGAATGTAAATGAAGCTCTGAAAGTTGATGTAAATTATTTGTACAGGTGTCCCAAAGCAGATCTGAACAGACTGTGTAGCTGCTCCTCTAGAACAGGATTTCCACAACACTGCACTGCAGGATGAAGTATAGTATGTTCTGAATGGAGACAACAGTTCAGACAGACTAGTAGAACCCTTAAAGAAGAACTTTCCTTTAGAGAAACACACACTGGGTCAGTGAGGACAGAGCTGGAAAGATGACTGAAATAAGCAATATTGGGCAGAGCTTTGTAAACAGTATCTGATGTTGAGTGTCATCTGTTTAGGTTGTTTATTCAAGGATTTAATTGCAGAGCACATTAAATTGACATTAAAGTCGGTAAATATCAATAAAAACTGGGGAATGTTGTAAAACTTTTCAAAAGCTGTGTATGTACTATATGTGCTTATTAATGTCCATTTTTGAAAATATAAAATGTCCAAATTCAAACATGAACTGTTAAATATTTTATTTGTGACAAAACAAAATCTGTCCTAATTGTAAATGTTGGTCATGTTTGTAATGAGCACTGAGGGGTCTTCAGCTTTGTTGTACTTTAGCACTTTAGGCCTTTGAGCTTATCACGTTCACATTCAATAAAAAAAGTTAATTTTTGTGTGTAATATTAAAAATATATATATTTCCTATATTTTATATTAACTACATACATAAAGTGACATTTCAAGCTGTTTTTTGTTTGAATGTTGATCAGTATGGCTTATAGCTCAAGAGGTGGTCAAGCTCAGTAATATTGTGGTCAGCAAACCATTTGGTAGTAGTTTTGTGGGCAGCTGCTGGAAAAGTTTGGCATCTACATAAAGCTTGTCAACAGATGGAAGCATGAAGTGCTCTAAAATCCCCTGGTGGGCAGTTGTGTTGACTTTGTACTTCATAAAACATATTTGACCAACACCAGCAGGTCACATGGCACCTCAAACCATCACAGAAACGCACAGTTCACACTGAACTTCAGACACCTTGAATTCTGTCTCTCCACTCTTCCTCCAATTAAATGCAAGTTTGACTTTTATCTGAAAAGAGGATTTTGTAGCACTGAGTAACAGTCCAGTTTTTGATACTTCTGATGTCTCTGGTTCAGGAGTGTTGATATAAATGCAGATAGAGATACACAGTATTGATACTGTTATAGTCCTTTACTCAAACTCACAATCACATTCTAATAATGAGATTCTGGATTTCTGATTTTTTTGATTAACATTATCTTGAAATATGTCACTTTGTGTAATAAATATAAAATATATACCAGTTTTGAATTAAACTATGAACGGAAATAAACTTTATCACAATATTTGTGTGTGAGGTGTGACTGTAAATGAGGTGAATTAACCTAAGTATTCCATAAAGTGTATTATTGAGTTGGTTTTGTGGATAATCCAAACCTGCTCTGTGTTGTAGGTGATGAGCTGGAGTACATGCGGCCGTATGTCTACAGGAATATTGCGAAGCAGCTCAGTATATCAGTGTCTCTGGAGAGTGAGGTGTCAGACGCGTTTCTTTCTGTGGCTACTGAGATCCTCTCTTTGGGTAAGACCTGAAATCTGGCAGAAAGAGACGTATCATGATTAGTGGTTGACTGATATGATTATTCAGGGCCAGTACGTTTTACAACCAGGCCGATACTGATTATTATTAATCAAGCACATTGTTGACTGATATTTGAGACTGATTTTTGATATAAGGATGCAATTTGAATTCACAATTTAAATTAACATGATTTAATATTAGAACATTATAAAAATAAAGACAGCTGCAAAGGTTTGGATGGATTTACTCCACATGTGGTCCACATTTCTACCAATCAAATAGTGCTGTGGGTGGGACACTTGGCCAGACCAAATACAGTGGAACCTTGATTATCGTTTGTCTTGGTTATTGGATAATTCGTTTATTGTAACCTTTTTTGGGGGAAATTTTCGTCCCAGTTATCATTCATCCGCCTGGTTTTTGTTGGTTTGCCACTGATTTTGCAAAAACAAAGCATCCAGCCATGTGTTTGTTATTCATTCTGACTTTGTTTCTTGTTGATAATGCTCAAAGCAAACTAAAACATGTGGCACAAGCGATGGCATGGGTGCGAAAACAAATAGCAGCCGAGAACAGGTGTACAAAACAAAGGCTGGCAGCTGAACCACACCGGCACACTCTAAAATGGAGTGTAAACCTGTAAGAGTGATATTAAATGTTAAGTTATTAATTTAATTAGTCTTTAGTCTTTTGTATTTATTTCTCATTGTGTTCTGTATGTAAAACTATAGTTATTCAATATAAAATATATTTTTGTTAATATTTTGGAGTGACTGGAGCAGATTAACTGGATTTACATGATTTCTTATTGAAAATACTTCTTCAGTTATTGCTTGTTTCAGTTTGATCATCAGGCACTTTGGAACAGATTAATGATGAAAACCGAGGTTACACAATGTATGTTTATCATGTTTGTGCATAGATGAGGAGTCAGCCAGTTTTTCTTTGGCAGAATTTTTGTTGCAAATTTTATGACCTATAAGCAGGTAAATGCACTCATGTGTTGAGTCTTTGTGCTAAATGTCCAGCTTCTTACTTTAAATATACCACTTCATTTCATTAATGTTATTGATAGACAAATAATTAATTTAAACATTAAATGCTTAAATTATTAAATTATATATTAATTATATTAATAAATAATGTTATTTATTCTGAAATAAATATAAAGTTTTGGAATTGTGAAGGTGTATTCATTTGAAAAGGCTAATAAAAATGCATAGGAAAAGTCACCTGGCAGATTTGTAAAAGAAGTTGGAATCGAATCAGATAGAAAATTACATTTCAGACCAAAAAGCTGCATTTTTATTCTCAAAATGGACATTTTCCAGGAGCAGATTTGTGTCTTTATCTGAATTTAAGCAGTAAAATAAATGTAAAAGTTGAGTCAGGACAGAGTGAGTGTGGTCAAAACAACTTCAAATATATTCATTATAACACAACCTGATACAGTTATGTTCTCTAAGTTAAGATACTGAAGACTTCATGATTTTACCCCAGTGATGGGGAAAGTTACTGACCCAGTGACCATCCAGTAAGGAGGATTTTTGTGTATGCAGGTTGTCTAATTGACCGTTAGTCCAGTTTCATTATAATTAGTAGAGTAGTACTAATTATATTTTGCATTACGGTTGTGTTTTAGTAACAACCTGGCAGTACAGGGGTTATGATTCCATATATAAGCAAATCTAATTTTAGCATAACTGTCAGCAGTGCATCATTACACTTCAAGTCTGGTTTGAGTGGATTGGTCCACCATAATTATGAATTTTAGTTGATGATTAATTGCCATAAAAATAATCAAAATTCAGTGTTGGCATCTTCAAAAGTTACCCCCGAGTGGCTCAGCAGACTAAGACATTGTCACTGTGATCTGAGGATCAGGAGTTTGAATCCCAATAATACTGCTTGACATCGACAGCCAGGATCCAAGAGAGCAAAATTGGCTGTGCTCTCTTTGGGTGGGTAAGATGAAACTCTCTCCCCAGCACTGTTAAGTAATGTTGGCTGGCTCAGGCATCTGCCAGGCGATCCATCAGAAGTGGGGATCCTGCGCTTTCCTCCAAGCGCATTGGCTGCCTGGTGGTGATGTATCAGCAGCAGTTTGAAAAGAGTCGGAGCTTGACTTCATATGCATCGGAGGAGGCCTGTGTTAGTCTGCACCCTCCTAGAGTCAGGGACATTACAAGTGATAGAGAGTCAACAAATGGGTGGGTTGATTGGCAGCCAAGCACATTGGGGGGAATTTGAGTAAATAAAAAATGGTGTCTGATATCCTGCTTTCTGTCTGTCAATATTCAGTTGTTACAGACTGACTTAATTGTGATTCTCAATTAATTGTGATTATCTACCATTGTGATCACCACAAGAATAGAAGAGTCTGATGTCTGAAGATAGATTACACACAACAAAATTTGACCTCCACAATTAACCCACGCAGGAAAACACACACAGTAAACACACTAGGCTGTGTGAGCATGTGCCCAAAGCGGTGGGCAGGTTTATCTACGGTGCCCGTGGAGCAGTTGGGGGTTAGGTGTCTTGCTCAAGGGCACTTCAGTCATGACCTCACTGGGGATCAATTAATTAGCCATTAATTTTTACATGTAAACTATTCATTAAAATCAGTATTTTATTGAGATTTGATACAGTATCAGAAAACATTGTGAGAAGTGTATTGATATTTTCTTACAGCCTTATGTTGTCTGTGCTTAATTGCGGCTTAAACTACAGTTAAAATGATGACTGAAATGGCAGAATCACATTACTGTACATACTATCTCTCAGACACGCATATGCTCATTATTTTTGAACGTGCTTTCAAAAATGCCAAATAAGGCCATGCCCCTGTTCTCTGCTGGCACCGATTGAGCTGCCTTTCTTTTCTTAGCTCTTCTACCAGGACTTTCTGCACTAGTAGGTTCTTTCCTTAAATAATGCACTCTCTAACCTTGGCAACTTTTCCTCCAACTGCCCTGTACTCTTCTCACAACCTTTTAACCTTTCCTCCTGTCTAAATCTTCTCTGTTCTAAGATGATGTCAAGTACTTTAACTCAGTATCTTATTGTAAAGGCATCTCTACTGCAGCCTGTGTTCCTGGCATTCAAAGTGATGTTACATCTTCTATAGAGAACAAACTTCTGTACATTTTCATACATCCTCTTTTAGTCTTTGCAGTTTTTAAACACAGTTTGCATTTTTCTGCGTTGTATTAACACCTAACATTTTGAAAATTGAACATCAGAAATGGAAACATATGTATATTTAATGTCATTTTAATGGTATCCTTAATTTTTGTCTGTTGGACAAAATGTATTTAGTATAAACTCAAGAAAAAGTGCATTGCTTAACATTTACAAAATATTCACTACATTAAAACATACTTTACTATAGACAAAAAACATCTTTACTACTCTGTTGTTGCACTAAAACACTTAAAGACCATTTTCCTACATTTGTTTTATATTTATTGTTAATTTTTAAAATTAATTTATACTTGTTTTTGTTTATATGATCATTTTCTGACTTCTCTCTGTCCCTCAGAATTAAACAGATGGTCACTACATTTAGAACTGATATGTCAACTAGATTAGATTCAATTTTTTGTCAATGTGATTACATACAATGGAATCTGAGCCTGCTTTTAACCCATCCGCGCAGCCCTATCCATGACGCCTGGGGATCAGTTGTGGGTTAGGTGCCTTGCTCAAGGGCACTTCAGAGGATCAAACCGGCGACCTTCTGGTCACAAGACCAGATCCCTAACCATCAGCAGATGATGATGATTATTCAAGTACTCCCTACTGCATTGACTTCCTTAAAACTACATTTAGTATGGAATATCTGAAGTGTTAACATTGGCACTGGGTGGTATATGGGCTCCACTGTCAGCTTCATGAGAGGAAATACTGTAGGCTTGGTGAGATGACAGAGAAGCAGTTAATATGTTTAGCCTTCCTGTGACGTCAAAAGCTCAGCACAGCTGCTGACTGAAAATGAAGCTGCACCTCAGCGTGTAGACAGTCTGTCTGGAGATAAAGCTTCTTAGCAGGATTGCTCATGTACTTTTTTTTTCTTCTTCTTCTTCTCCTCCTCCATTCAGATGTATATAATGTAGCCTGGTATGGATATGCACCAATGTTTTGTCAAATATAATATTCTCAGGGTATTTTCAACAGGTAATCCAACAGGTATTTAACTACTGTTTAACCAGTTCCTCCAGTCATTGTAGATTTGTATATTTTTGAAAAATGTCAATCACAGAAACATAAACATCTTTTCACTTACCTCAGATGCTGCTGTTCAACCAAGACATGTCTGCAGTCCAAATTTTGCTTCTTGAGTTTAGGACTGGAGTTTAATGTTGCTAACAGTCACTCGACAATATATAATAGTTCAGTCATTTCTCTAAAATAACATCACCAAAACTGTGCTACATGCAGTCAACCTTTATCCAGATCTTAATGAAGGTCGCACAGAGTAGTGGATGTGGTTTTGGACACAGTATGACTTAGTAAATAAACTTTAGTAAAACCTCACAGCTACAGACACTTCAGACAACAGCAGGGTTGGTAGAAGACTGATGCTGCACTAGATTCCTACATATTTATGAGGATGACCACTAAAAGTGATTTTTAGAATTGCTTGTGTAAGATGAATGACAGCATTCAGCTTATTTATTTATTTATTATTATTTATTTAATTGTATTTCTCACTCTCTCTCAGGGATCACATGGGGGAAGGTAGTGGCTATCTTTGCAGTCGCTGGGGGTCTGGCAGTGGACTGTGTGCGACAGGGTCATCCTGCTATGATACACATCATAGTAGACAGCTTGGGAGAGTTTGTCCGAAAGAGCCTTGTACCCTGGCTCAAGAGGAGAGGAGGATGGGTAAGAGACTGAATAGTGGAAGTTTGGCCCTTCAAGTTAAATTTAGATGATCATCTAATACATGTTTTAAGTCTGAAATTTTATACACTGGAGCTTTGAGGCTAATTTAGCTAACATAATAGAAACATATACCCTACACTCAGTACCCAAGTCATCACACAGCTCCCTCAAACTGTGTTGAGTTGTTCAGTAATCTCTATTAGACTTGATTATGTGGTTTCTGACACTGTATGATCTACTGTTATCTGTAAATACAACTGACTGAAGTACAAACCAGATTTCCAGAAAAGTTAATACACTTTTTACATGGACTAACAAATCTGTAATTGGTTAATTCACTTAATTTTTTAACAGACAAAAAGACAAAGAAAAGATTCAATGTTTTCAAACTTAGTTCTGTTTTTTATATTTTAAAGACAAATTTAGAAATTGATTCCTGAAATACTCAAAAAGCAGAACAGAAGAAGAATCTGACAAAAATGTAAGAAACACTTCTAGAAGGTTCCATAATTAACTTTAAACCTCTGGAGTCGGCTCTCCCGCATGCGACATATTAACACAATTTTGCAAAAACACTTTTATAACTCTTCGAGAGTTTATCCTAGAAACAAAAACGAAACATATCCTGAAGAAAAACAGTCAACTCACATTTTTCAAGCTTTAGAAATAAAAGCCCATACAATGTCTAAAAACTGTAATGACCTATGTGTAGCCAGCACCTCTGTTTTTTCAGTTCTGAGCTCAAAAGTTTTGGCTAGAAATGTTTAGTGTGTTCTTTCAAGTATATCAGCACGTCTGAAAATTGGTTTTTGGAAAGTCTAAGTTTATAGCAGATTTAATCAGAATATAGATTTATTACCCTTACTGTTTTAACACTGTTGTTGCTGAGTTTGCGCTGAACAAAAGTCTGTGTAACACTTTTATAAAATAATTTTAGATAGGTGTAATTTGTGAAAAAGTCAAGGCATACAGTATCAGACTACACCAAAGTGTCTGAAATACACTCAGGTTAAATAGCATCAAATGAGGTCATCAAGATTGAGTATAAAATGAGCACCCCGAAAGGTTCGCAAGCAAGGATGAGTTGTAGTTCACCATTTTGATGAGAACTGTCAGTCCGATCAAAGACGAGGTTAAATAATTATTGCACACTTTCTGTAAATCCTATAAACTTCATTTCATTTCTCAAATATCACTGTTTGTCTGCTATATGATATATTTAACTGAAATTGCAGATCTGATCAACCAATGATTTATAAAGGAAAATCATGAAAATTAACAGGGGTGCCCAAAGTTTTTCATACCACTGTATGTGTTTGAACATTTGATTATATTCAGCCATGATGGCATTAGTGATGTCGGGTACTGATGTTGGATGATTAGTTGTAGATCACAGACTCATCCTAAAGGTACTGGATGGTGTTGAATCAATCCAGAGAACTGGATTTTACTGCTCCACAGCCCAGTGATTTATGTGGGGGGGTTTATACTCCTATAGCTGGTTGGCTATGGCTTTGGGCATGGTGAACTTAGGCTGTGCAGCTGCTCCGGAGCATCCCATTCTACTGCTCAATGCATTTCCATGGAGATTATACAGTCTATACATGTCTCATTAATGGGTGACCTTAAAGTAGCTGAGTTCACTGTGAAACCCAACAGTGCCAATTAGAGCTTTGCATGAGCAGAGCATCACTGGAGGACTGCACTGATCGTAGTGATTGCAACACGCATTTCACTGCTGTATAAACAGTTCCTCCAGCCATTTGTATCATTTATATACTAATGAATAAAATGATTTTGATGTTCTTTCAGGGGGACATTTCAAGGTGTGTGAGAAATGTAGACAGTACCACTCAATCCCACTGGCTGTCTGCTGTTGTGTCAACCTGGAGGCACATTGTGAAAACAATGTACATCTACCTGTTGAAGTCACTGTGACTCCAGAAAAGGCCATTTGGAGACATTTGTACTGCCCATTTATTTTTATGCTTTATGTAAACGGACGAATGGCTCCCTCTCGTGGTTGCGCACTGTAATAGAGACTGTGAATCATGAGTTTATATGGCTTAGTTACCAATCCTGTGCAATATATGGAAATGTCTTGCTTCTGTAAGATAATATGTAATGTTGGACTCAGAATGATCTGGAAAAAAGGTGAAATAAGGCGTTCACCACGGTGCTGGTCAAAAGAAAGTGCAATATCAGTTTTAAGTATTGAATGATACCCAGTCGCAACATTCATAAAGTCCTCAACAAAGAAAAACTGCTTCTGGATTCATTCTGATTTGCTTTATTTTTTTAAAGTATTATTTTTACATATTTAAATTTTATCAATATTACTGTGTTGGTCCACTAACATAACTAATATTTTATACTGCATGTTGTTGGGTGAGGTCTATTAATGTTTAATTTGACTTTTTATATGCGTAACTTCACTTTTCCTTTCTTTTCTTTTTTTGGATAAAATATGGAGTACCACTATGCACTTTTCATTTTGTGTGTTTGAACTGTTTGTATTTGCCAGTATATGCATGTTCAAATAAAGTTTTTCTTACTATCCTGATATAAAATGGATATTAATTTAACTGAAGAATATAAAGAGGGAACAAAACAAAGTTTCATTGACAATATATGCTTCTTCCTGTCATTATAATGAACACAACACAAGATAATGTTCCAAAGTAGTAAAAGTCCATACATACACACTATTTTCAGTATCATCCAAAACTAAACTCCCCAGTAAATATATTCATTCAGTTTGCTGTTATTTTGACTTGAGTGCATTCTCTACTCTGAGCTTATATTATTTGAACAACTCATTAGTTGGAAGAGCAGCTTTGGTTCCTCAAATTTTTCAGCATATTCATTCACTGGGTTTCTTTAAAACTTATCTACTGATCTTAATGCAGCATCCAGTGGAAGTAAAGGTGGGTGATATTCATTGTTTTTTGGATCATTCTCAACAGTACTATTCTGTTAATTTGTGTCAATGTAAATCACAACATTATTCAATTTAAAGTTAGGACATGCTGTTTATTTAAATAATACACTACACCAATTTTATCGATTGTGTCATGTGACCATTTTGGTCCACCCATTTGTCAGCAGAAAAAGTGTGGCTAGTTTAATTAGCTCAAGATTATTACTAACTACTACTACTACTATACTACTACTACTACTACTACTACTAATAATAATAATAAAAAACTAAATCAACATTGACCTAATCCATAGACTTTTAGCATCATTACACTAATCTCTACGATTATTTTGGAAAAAAACAGTGGTTACGTCACCAATAGTCAGCTAGAACATACCACTGGATAACATTACGAACATTTAACTCTCTTAACTTAAAGGAACAGATTAGCTTCGTAGCTACATTGCAAACAGACCCCAAACAAACCTGATATTCTTGGTTCTGAAGCTGCTTGACATACAAAATTGCTACAAGACTATGATCAACACTACAACAGAGAGATTTGATGGAATATTCCTTAAATATTCCCACAGAGCAGCTCATTTATAACCCATGAATCCAGCTTTGTTTTTTCACATGTGAACAATTTCTGAAACCAGCTATGAAAAACTACATTTTTGGGAAATACAAACTTGGAAATATCAGCCGTTCTACATCCCTGCCCAAGGACAAACTGGCAGCTTATCTGTTCCAAAGATTAGAACATAAGACTGTACACAAAGCCCAGTCTATGTATGAGAGAGTTATTTCGTATTAGGAGCAGCTTAATGTGACATTTTGGTTGTAGATGTGAATAAACTGCTCTGCTGACCAGACTCTCTGTCCAGGAAACCTGTTTCAAACATACAGCATGACTAAAAAAAAAAAAAAAAAATCAGATCAGTTTTCACTCGTCTTTGTGCTTGTGCTCATGCGCGTAGTGGGTGAGCCAGCGTTGGCTTCTCTTGTAGCTGTAAATATAGCAAAAGCAGCCAGCTGGCATTTATTCACCTGATCATATACAGTCCACCACCTGATTACTGTCCTCCTGAGCAAAACTCCCATCATACATCAGCTACTAACACATCTGTTTTACTAAAATCAATTGCCACATAAATACAGGGTTGCCAGATCCCCCAAACCTCCTATTGATTTTGTAACAGAAGGTCACGCTACACAAATGGAAACTAGCCAAAAATCTACAGTGACATCTTAAGTATATTAGCATATTGATTTTAATGTTTTGGCTCATTGTGTATATTAGATCTAGAGGTGGCACCCAGTATTTGTTTTGAGCTGATATCAGCAGAGAAATCTGATTATTGAAGGAAAAAATGATGTAATCCAAATCCTGTGGTGAATATATTAGTACACAGTAAGATTGTGAGATGTGTGTTAGCTGTGTTCATCTTCCTGTGGGTAGGCAGAGTACGTTATCATAGCTTATTTTAACATAAGCAGCTGTGAAGAAAAGAGTCGTCGTCAGCTGTTGCTAAATGTTTAAATATTGGTATTGGACCCGAAAGTGTGGTATCATTTTAATTTGTTTTATTTTATAGATATAAAAGCAAGAGAGATGAGTTCTGTAATTTAATTATATTAAATTTTCCTTAGTCTCATATTTATAATGAATTACATGGGAATAACAATGCTGAACACGAAACATTATGAAAACTAATAATATAATTCTGTCAGATAACTGGTACCTGTATCTGAACAGCTCACTGACTCAGATTGGCTCATTCACCTTTACTGTGTTGTGCAATGAGATACGCATAGAGTGTTCATCAGTGAATTTGGACATTTAATGCCATCTGCTTCAGTTGGTTCCTCCGTTCTTCTGTGGTCAGGAGGCTCTGCGGTAGGTAATATGTAAATGCTGACTCAGAGGCTGGTTCTCCAGTGCCATGGAAACTGTCTGCTCCAGTCTGCCGTCTGGCCTCAGCTGAATGAGCCTGGAAATCTAGAAAAAGATCACATAAGTACAGCTGTAAACCTTTGATCTCATACTGATTTAATTTAGATAAGGTTCTTTAACAAATGATTCACGGAATCATGAATTCTTCATTTCATCACAGCTTGATTGGGTAATTCTTTCTAACCACACTCATTGACCAACAAGCCTGCACACACAAAAGAATGTGACCTCTGCATTTAACCCATTAGTGCAGTGAAATGCACTCATACACATACATTCAAACTGCAAATAGTGGAATACATGGAAAAATAGATAGCTGTATTGGAAACATTTGAAAAAACAACCCAAGAAGTACTCTTACAACTCGTACATCACTTAAAATGCAAAAAGAGACTTCTGTAGACAGCATTATCTGTCTAATAGGTCTCTGACAGACTATTTTATTTATGTTTATTCATTTGTGTACATAGTAAAGACAAAATAACAGAAACGGCAACCAAAACAAATGCATACTAATAAAAACTTGCATGGAATAAAGAAATAAAAAAAGAGTGACAGCAGAAGGGAGACTTACCTGCTGAACGTGAGGCTCCTTGGCAAAGGATGTTCTGGCCAGTGCACGGCTATGCAGAGTCAGCTGCTGACCAATCATCTCTCCCTCCTCAATCTCCACCAACCCTAATGATGCACAATGTAATGAAATGTACTGTTACGAAGGTCACACAACTAACTGCACACAAATACGTTAAATATTAACTAATGTACACATTTTACACTTACAGGCCCCATATCCTACATGTTTCTTGTATTTTATTAACCCCTGAGGCCCACATATGACATTTGTATAGTTTTATGTCCCAAAAATTAATATAGTAAAATTCATGTTTACATCCTTTCTTCTATCCTTTAGTATTGGAAGCATTTCATTTTGTTTGGGGGAAAAAACATTTGTCTGACTTGAATTGAAAGTGGTAATTTTTTGGTTGCAGGCCTGAAATACAAGAACAGATCAAAAACATTGTGTACTGTGTTATATTTTCACTGAGCCCAGATAATGCTCTTCCAGGGAAAGGGTCTGTGGTGGATACACTGACTAGGAGACCAAATACAGCAAGTAACAGCATCAAAAGTATTTCTGCCTGGAAATCTGTTTTGAAACATGTTCTGATGTGACTAAAATGATCAGACAAGCACCAAGTATGGTGTAATAAAAATATCAGAAGAGCTTCTATAGAAGAAATTACCTCAGAACTACATGTAAATGTAATCCTGCCTTGGTAAGACTAAAATCAAGACAATATATTGTATTAGATGACTAAACTTGACACCATGTGCCTTGAGTTTGAAGGGAATAGATGCTGCTATATAAATTCCTAAGAGATAAATTCCTAGGTGGTTGGAGGGGCTAAGACGCTCTCACTATGACCAGAGGATTGTGAGTTTGAATCCTGGTCATGTTGTTTGCCATTGTTGGTTGACAAAGTGATTGGTAAAGCCCCTAATAGATGAGATGGGTTAACTGGCTACTACTACATTGGTAGGGGGAAAAATTGGCAACAAACAAACTCTTAAAATTCTCACCTGAGTTCTGTGCAATAATGAAGGCCACGTTGTTGGTGCCGGGTTGAATTCTAATGAAACCACATTCTCTGTGAAGTGGCTTTCTGCTCTCTGCATGAAAAGCATTAAACCTGTAAAGATGTTGGTGGTTTAGTGGAGAACTTAGCACTGGTGTATCTTTAGTTCAGTTTGGCAGTGTTCTGGTGCTGCACAATAAAGTGTTTCTTAATCTATCGTAATATTCTCTATTTACTCTGATCTGATCTGTGTAAATGTGCCCTGTAATAAATCAACAAAATATTTTATTGTGTGCTATGAGCATCCTAACCAGTTTGAGATTTTCCTCACAAGGTTTTGTGGGTGTTATGATAAATCAAGTTAAATGTAAATGCATTTTCTCACACATTTCATTCACAACATTTAATTACAATATATGGTGTGCAGTGCCATACTGTAAACTTAACCTTACAGTAGTAAGTACTACTAAACAAGGCTTTCTCTAGATCAATGGACTGTCAAGAGTCCTGCTGAATTACATACATAAAGTTGATCACTGGCTGCCCCACATGAGAGAAATGCAGTGTCTCTGTATAGCGAAAAGGTGTGATGGAGGAAAAAGACCCTTCGCCTGGTTCATCTGATTCCCAGGAGCCCAAGAGCCAGTCAAGAGGGAGCACACTTGGGTTCAGCTCCATAGCTGCCAGAGGAAAATGAAATGAATGAGTGACCATCTATCTGCACATCTATAAATGTACATATTAATGGTGCATTCACATCCACACAATTTACCACTTGCCTCAGATGGAGCTGATCAGATGAGACATGGAGACCAAATTAAGATTCTTTCGTTTAGAACTGGAGCCAATTTTGCTATCAAGTGCTAAAACTCAATAGTCAGGTTTAGGACACATGATGACTTGTGAGCTTTCAAAATAGCTTGTGCTCTCTGTAGCTGTGAAAATGTATTCCTTACTTAAAATGTTAACCTTAATTAAGATCTGAAAGCAGTCTGAGCATGTCTGAACCTAAAGAAGCAAAATGTGAACCCCAAACATGTTGTGGCTGATTACATCTGAGGTAAGTGAAAAACTGTTAATAGGATTTCTGGTTTAATCATTCCTTTAGCTCAAACAAGAATCAGAGCATCAAAGATGGTAAATCTATATTCTAGTAAAGGTCATTTTAAAAGAAGACTAAAATAACTACCATTTGAAAATAAAAATACTTCTAAACTGTACCTAAATGTACCGTAATATAACTTCTTAAACTTCATGAACAAAAATTAAGAGACCGCTCCACATGTCCACCCATCTCAGGTATGTGATCTTTCCTGGATGGATGGTTACAACCTGTCAAACAAAGCTGACCTGCTTAAATTGTCACTCAGGAGTGGCATCAAGTCACCAATAATGTAAAGTAATAAAAATGCAAAAGACTGGAGAGCATGAACAAATCTAGGCTTATTCCACCAAATACTATTTTTACCATACACACACACAAACACATACGATGCGAATTGCTTTATTTATATTGTTTTCCAGGTTAGCATTAGGCTATAGCTATGTTACATTAAAGTATGCCGGTTAATATGCAAACACGAAATATATATTATTGCTTACCGGACTGATTGACTGGACATGACGACATTTTTTCCCCGAAACGGCTTTTATTTTTCTGTTCAGAATTTATCTGCAAATATAAGACTAAACGTGAAAATGCACAGCGCTTAGCTTATCTGCCTTGTCAAAGTTAATTCCGCCTCTTATTTTGACGCAATGAGCTCTGGGAAATGTAGTCAGTGAATATTGACGCAGAGCAGGTTTATCAATCAATCAACCACGCAAGCAACAATTAATTAAGAAAAATAAATTAAAATAAATATTAGAAAATAAAAGTTAACAACAGTAATAAAAAATCACAATTATTTTAATAATGAATGTAATTAAAAATAAAGAGGCAAGTAAGGATAAGTAAAACAAACAACATTTTTAAGAAAAATTACTTTTAAAATGTTAACTAAAATACACAGTAAAAATATTAAATTAAGGAAAAGTAATACTTTAATTGAGCAAAAATAAAAGGCAAGATTGGATAAAATAATATTTAAAAAATTTCGAAAGTGAGAGCTATAAGACACTGTTGAAATAATTTGTTTTCATCCCACAATGCCACAACACCGGAAATAATTAAATATTGCGCGTGTTTAGGTCAGTTTTGACGTGATGACAGTGATGAGATTTTAAACAGAAATTCTCGTGTTTAACGATTTAAGGCTTAAACATTAAAGAGAATGGCTGCTGGCCGTGGTCGTTTAGTTATGAGTTTGATACCGGAGTTCCAGTCTCAGGACCAACCAGGTGTGCCTAAAAAACAGGAGAACAAACCTACCGCTTCTGCACACGCTGGAAGGTAAATGTTGTGAAGTCACGTGTCCTCCGGGTCTTGCTTTTTTTTTTGGCCAGGCCAAAGGTCAAGGCCGTGTGGTCAGATCTAGTGTATAGCCTGCAGTCTACAGGTCCTACACTTTGAACCTATGTGATAGAGTAGTGAATGAACCTGAAGAGGATGAACGCTGCTTTGTTGCTTGTTTAGAATTGTGTCTCCATATCATGAGAGTACACTGAATCACTCACCAGAGTCATCCTTCCTGTCTGGTATCAGAAGCCTGTGAGTCACCACTATCTATGAAAACATCCCACAAAGTTAGTGGTGTCCAAGATGCCACCATACTTCACCCAGTACCTTATTCATGTCCTTTTAGACATCAGTCAAATTGCGTCCTTTACCCATGACTGTCATTTTGCACTCTGATACAACTGACTGGTTTGCTCTCTTATTTATACATGCAGTAAACCCTGTCAAGTGGCATCAGTGACATCCCAGTCTGAGTTTGTTCCAAACAAGGGATGGTCATTATATTCTGATATTTTGGTATATTGGTGATTGGAATCCCCACCACTCTTATTGAAGATCACACATTTATATAATGAAATTGTGATGCTGTTTAAAGGAATGGTTCATGCAGAAATCAACCATATTGTGGCAAGGTGTAGTGAAGTTTATCACAATAATGATAATCATATTACAGATCAATAGTGTTATGCCCTGCCCTGTGCCCAGTGAGGGGGTAGGGGACTAATCGTGACCCTGATGAGGATTAAGCAGGTGGGGTGATGGATGGATGGATATTACAGATCAATGTAGGCTTATGCTTTATGAATGTTTATGTATTGTGTGATATGTTCAGCACTCCAATATCAGTGCATCCCTGCTTTTAGGTCATGCTTGCATTCTTTAAGGATTTCACTTTCTGCTTATGTTGTAAGTGCTGCATAAAGCTGGTTTTATATTGTGCAGTTTAAGTACTTATATAAGACTGTACAAAATCATGTCAAATCTTTCTTGAATTCTGTCAGACTGTGATCTTGTGTTTTAAAAGTGAAATTGTACATTAAGCATTTTCTAACTAAAGACCTGAGATTAACAGACAGGAGTATTTCAGTGTACATCATCATTGAGCTCCAGACTCTTATGTTATTAGTCATGGTCACTATTTGTAATTGTTTAGTGACGTCCATTTATTGGTGGCTTGTAGATGAGCCTTGTAGGAGAGAAGCTTTTTTGTACAGAAGCATTTGCTGACACTGCCAGAAGTCAGCCATTTTTAGTCGCAGAGGCATCAAGTCAGTCACAAGTCTAGACTCTGAACTAAAGAAGCGTATGTAGTGCAGGATTTTGCATACAAGAAATCAGGCTGTTTATCACACAGTGATTTAAGAGTATTGCATGTACACTCCTGATCAAAATCTTAAGACCAGTTAAAAAATTGCAAGAATTTGCATTTTGCACTATTGGATCTTAAGAAGGTTCTAAGTAGAGCTTCACAATGCCAAAAGAAGAAATCAGCGCAAGAGACAAAAAGTTTTAAGCAGCCAATTTTTTGAAAACTGCATTTTCACTCAAACATGATTTTTTCAGCTGATCAAAAGTTTAAGGCCATAGCCTTTAAAAGCCAAAATCTGCACAAAAATTTGGATTCCATGTCATTTTCTGTCAAGTATTTACAGTCAAGACCTCCTGATGGCAAAAGCAAAAAAAGCTCACTGACTTTGAACGTGGTAGGATTTAACCTTGATGGTCCTGATGGCTTCCAAGGTTACTGGCATGACAAGGAGATCCCACCTGAGATGTTTTCTGCACGGCCCAGTGGGGGGGTGGGGTGCCATCATGATTTGGGGTGCTTTTTCCTTCAATGGAACAATGGAGCTTCAGGTTGTGCAGGGGCGTCAAACAGCAGCTGGCTATGTGAAGATGTTGCAGTGGGCATCCCTTATGACTGAGGGCCCTCGTCTGTGTGGTGATGACTGGGTTTTTCAACAGGACAATGCTGCAGTTCACAATGCCTGCCTGACAAAGGACTTCTTCCAGGAGAATAGCATCACATCCTGTGTGTTCCCCTGATCTAAATCCGATTGAGAACATTTGGCGATGGATGGCAAGGGAAGTTTGCAAAAATGGACATCTGTTCCAGACAGTGGATTCGTGAAGCCATTTTCAACACTTGGAGCAACGTTCACACTAGCCCCCTTAAAACACTTGCATCAAGCACGCCTAAACGATTGTTTGAAGTGATCAACAAGAATGGTGGAGCTACTCATTACTGAGTCCTTTTTTTTTTTACACTTTTTTCTGTTTTGAGGAGGTTTTTGGGCTTTTTCTGAGCTGTGGTCTTAAACTTTTGATCAGCTGATGAACTGCCAATTTCAGTTAAATTGTTTTCAATAAATTCACTGGCTCAAAAAGTTTTTGTCTCTTGCACCCATTTCTTCCTTTAGCATTGTGAAGCTCTACTTAGAACCTTCTTAAGATCCAATAGAGCAAAATGCAAATTCTTGCAATTTTTTAACTGGTCTTAAGATTTTGACCAGGAGTGTATGAATTAATGTGTCCACAGAAGTAGCAGCAGCCTCTTCAGTCATACGGAGTATTATTTCAGACTTGTTTCTCTTCTCTCTTTGTACAGACAGCAAGGTGTGAGCTCCAAACCAGCACTTCAGACTCTGCCTGTACCATCTCAACTTCAACCGTGTCTGCCGTGTCTGCCTAAACCACCTCCACCTCCTCCAAGTCGCACTCATCAACCTTCATCTCGAATTCAGTTCCCTTCCACCATTACATCTCGTACCATCTCCAGACCACATTCCTACTGCAGTCAAGAAATTTACATTGACAAGCAAGTAACTCTGTTGTAGTCCTGTTTATAATGATGAAATGGTGTACAATTATTTGCCATATAGTTGTGATTAACTGTTGATTTGTTTTTAACAGTTGATTTTTTTTTGGGTAATTTTAAAGGTGGTATTCCACAAAGGCAGAATCTCTGTTAATCTAGATAGTTTGAGCTCAACATTTGATGATTGTCCAATAGAAATGTTTTGCTGGTCTTTTCCCATTTGACAGCAGTAGGGCTGTTAGAAGACTTGGATCAGAATCCTCTGTATTGGGATGGTAATTTTGCCAGGTTTGCAATAAATTGAAAATGGTGTAAATATGATTTATGAGAACAATTTCTTTTAAAGTACCAGCAGATTAGCAATCTTTCATTGTAGCAATCAATACTTAGGAACCCTTAAACATTACTCACCACTGCCCTCTAAAGGTGATATTAACAAACCTCAAATAAACATTACTCCTCGCTGCCCTCTAAAGGAGATTTTAACAAACATCAAATAAACATTACTCGCCGCTGCCCTCTAAAGGTGATATTAACAAACATCAAATAAACAAACATTACTCACCACTGCCCTCTAAAGGTGATATTAACAAACATCAAATAAACAAACATTACTTACCACTACCCTCTAAAGGTGATATTAACAAATATCAAATAAACAAACATTACTCACCACTGCCCTCTAAAGGAGATTTTAACAAACATCAAATAAACATTACTCACCACTGCCCTCTAAAGGTGATTTTAACAAACATCAAATAAACAAATATTACTCACCGCTGCCCTCTAAAGGTGATAATAGTAAACAAAGATTACTCACCTCTATCCTCTAAAGGTGATATTAGCAAACATCAAATACAGAATATTAAATGTGTTTGTGTGAGAAATGAGAACCTGTAAGAACCATGCCATGTCTCAGGTAATGTTTTGTGCTTTCTTGTGTTCACGTAACTGATGAACAGCATGAATTTTACATTCAGTCTAACCACTAATAATACAATTATAATCTGAAATAAGCTTTAATTTAATCTTTAACTTAAATAATATTTTCAGGTAATTGTGTAATAATTGTTAATATTCTGTTCCCACAAGTGTTCAGTTTATCTGCTACTTTATCTTTACTTTACTTAATGTTTGTGACATTGTTAGATTTTTCTTCTGTTTCTTAAAATTAGAGAAATATTAATACTGAATTTATAATCCCTCACCAGATTACCACCTGAGGTCCTCCTGAAGATTTTCTCATATTTGGATGCAGATTCTCTGTTCTGTGTTGGCTTTGTTAACAGGCAGTTTCATAAACTGTCTAAGGACAAGTGGGTGTTTTATTTATATACATTATGATCCAGTTATAAATTCCTGAAACGTAATGTTATTGCAATGTTATGAAAACTCTGAAGTGAGAGAATCAGCATTAATTTCAAAATGTTAGAATGAACTGTAGTCATTTGTAATTGATAATAATATTATTGTATTAAGTGAGCTATTTCTGGTTCTTGTATTAGAAATATACAAGAATGATGTATTCTAACTTGTGGTATATAAGATTTCATGATGCATTATAATCAGATGGATATGTTTTGACCTCAGAGATTTACCTTTGACCTGTTTGTTTTTGCAGTGGTATATGGTATGAGTTGTATGCTAGTGGTATTGCAAGAAAGAAGACCATTCTGCTGGACAGCAGAGCCACACAGGACATGCCTCCAGGCTTCTGGAAGAGGCTGATTTTCAGAATGATGGGATGCCCTAAAGACACCACATGGAAGAAAGAGCTGAGATCCATGGATCCTCACACAGGCATGCCAGAAAAAACCAAAGAGCTGCTCGGGTTAGACATTTTCTCAGCTCTTTACATGTACAGGGTGGGCCATTTATATGGATGCACCTTAATAAAATGGGAATGGTTGGTGATATTAACTTCCTGTTTGTGGCACATTAGTATATGGGAGGGGGAAAACTTTTCAAGGTGGGTGGTGACCATGGCGGCCATTTTGAAGTCGGCCATTTTGGATCCAACCAGGGAAGAGGGTCATGTGACACATCAAAAAACATCGGTGTGCTTGGTTTTAACGTAACTTTATTCTTTCATGAGTTATTTACTAGTTTCTGACCACTTATAACATGTTTTCAAAGTGCTGCCCATTGTGTTGGATTGTCAATGCAACCCTCTTCTCCCACTCTTCACACACTGATAGCAACACTGCAGGAGAAATGCTAGCACAGGCTTCCAGTATCCATAGTTTCAGGTGCTGCACATCTCGTATCTTCACAGCATAGACAATTGCCTTCAGATAACCCCAAAGATAAAAGTCTAAGGGGTTCATCTAGGAATGCTCGGACCTGACACCCATAAAAATCATGATGAAGATGTTCCTAGATGAACAGTTTCCTGGAAAGTGGATTGGTTGTTGTGGGCCAGTTGAATGGCCCCCAAGGTCTCCCGATCGTGAATAATCCCCAATAAGTTTGATGTCACATGACCCTCTTCCCATTGAAAAACTAAAGTTGGATCCAAAATGGCCGACTTCAAAATGGTCACCACCCATCTTGAAAAGTTTTCCCCCTCCCATATACTAATATGCCACAAACAGGAAGTTAATATCACCAACCATTCTCACCAAAATGGCCCACCCTGTACATGCAGAATATGATGAAATAATTTGTCCCATAGAAAATATATATTTTTTTTGTCTGGTAGGAGCCTGCGTGTGATTTGGCAGATCACATTGACTGATAAAACAGGGCAGCAGGTGGTCTCTAAGCAGAATCACACTTTCTTCTCTGACTCGTCTGTCACATTGTGCTGGAACAGTGACCTGGACATGTGTCCGATCATCTCACAAGTGTCCACCATTCAGCTCCATGGAAAGATTTATCCATTGGTGTCCACTTCAGTAGACAAGTAAGGATGCATGTAGGGTCCAAGTTAAATATTCAAATACAGTTTTTGCCATACTGATTTTCTCATGTCATCGCACATGTCTCTTAACACAGAAATAGCTGAAAAAATAGGAAAAGCTATAAAATCTGGTTCTGCATCTGAACAACAGACATCATCATCCTCCAGAACAAATCATCTGTGCAATAGCCCATTTTATTTTGGATTACTTTATCAGGAGGGCGTCTGTGATTAAACATTTTATATCTCGCTAACACGTTTGCAACTTATGTTGCTATTTTTAGCGATTTTTCAAACTTTTTTTCTTGAAAAAGCGAATACCGACAAACCTAGCGACTTTTCCCGGTGTTATTGGATATGGCGTTATGTTTGTGCCACAATTCTGCGCACGCGCGGGTGTGTTGAGCGAGCAAGAAGATTTTTGCACGCACGTGAATACAATACAAATCTCTCCTGCGTGCTCAACCTCTCTCTCTTGCAAGCTTGCACAACTCAAAACCCTTGAAACTGAGATTGGTAAAAAAAAAACTATGTACGTAATTATTTTGATTATCTGTTCTAATATTGAATGAAATTAATCCTTTTCTATAACTGAATTAATAAAAATAAAATGTTTTGAGAATAGCTGGGATTATTAGAATGTTTCTGGCAATTTGTCATGTTGGTTTTAAATTTCACTAAGAATGGTCTTAAAAGGTCTTAATAAAGTCATAAATTTAACTCATTGAGACCTGCAAGAACCCTGTTATTACTTTAAAAGTGTAACATAAGATCTATAAAGAACTCACAGTGATACAGTGACTTGTACCTGTAGCTGTGATTATAATCACCTGTAATAAGCCTCGCTTTTACCATCAATTTCAGTTTATTTTTCCTCCACAAAGTCTCCCAGGTAGATTTTACAGGCCCTAACTAAATTGAAACATTTTAATTTTTTGTGATGTCATGTGACATGCACAAGCCAATAGAATTGCAGTATTTGCTAAGGCCGCTATTGGCACATTGAGGTGCAGAGATTCCTGATGTTTACTTTTAACTCTCTGGGGTCTGAGGGTATTTCAGACACTCTGATGTAGTCTGACATGGCTTGACTTACAAATGACACCCATCTAAAATTATTTATTTCCCATTCCCACATTTCTAGCCAAGACTTTTGAACTCAGTATGTTTGTTTCATAACTGCTGTAGTAATGGGTTGTCTTGTAATTATAAAAATGAGTGCATGCAGGATCTTTTTATGTCACACATATAGCTAATAATGTTTTATTACTCTCAAGAAAATTAATGTATATGTAAATGTAAATAAGAGTCATTTTTTAAGTGACCTTACCTTGTCTTATGATGTCATGTTCTTTGCTGATCTGATGCTTCTTTCTCACAAACAGGCCACAGTGGCACTCTCTGATCAGCAAAATAAATATACACAAAAATATGAAGCTTGTGTTCTTCGGGACAGACAAGCTGGCCAAACTGATATACTTTGATGAAGGGATCACTGTGGGAATCTGGCGGGTATGTTCTGTCTAGATAACTTCCACTCACCACTTTTTGGATCACACCACTCCTACTCCGGGTTTTCTCTTTCCTGTTCACTGCACAACATGTTTTATATTTACTCCCCTCAGCCTCCCCCACATTCTTAATTCTGGCAATATATACATTTCTTTTAAATTGGAATAATTGACTACCACACAGATGAGTGTGGAGTTTAAAAAGTTAGCATGTTATTGCCCAGTTTTTGTATTTGTAGTTTGTTGATTTTACCATAAAGTACAATCTCATTGTATTTAAAGTGTACACTGATTGTTTTTATTATTGCCATCTTCCCCCTTGACTCGTGCCCCAAAACATAATTCAATTTATATTTTTGGTGAGGAGGTTAATTACAGTACGAAAAAAGGAAAAAGGAAAATTTAATTGCTTTTGATCTACTCTACATTCACATAAATGTAAATCTTTATTATTTATTATAATGTGGAGTAATTATTAAGCAAATCTGAGATGGTCAGTCAAGAGGACTTCAGTGATTTTCTTTACTGAGAAATGCATTTATTTCTTTGCTTAATGATGTTATAGGGAACATGGAAGATTGCTTTCATTATGGCACACTTGCACTTCCACAGACTGCTGGAAAGAAGCCTTCTTGGGTCACTGTCCTGGTAAGCAGCTGTTTGTTTCTTTGTATATTTTTTTCTAAAATGTTTCCTAATCAGGCCCATGAGCTACAACACTAATTTTCTCTGCTGTGTCTACCCCTTACACTTGTTAGTTATTACAAGTCAATGGAGGTCATTCCCTTGTATGATCATATGGAGCTAGACGATGGTCTTCAGGGATACACTGTGCTTGTTTTACTTCACAATTCAGTCAGGCACATCCTGCGTCTGCACTTTTTCCCAGTGCAATGTATTAAAGGTAGGAGATAAAACCTCTTGTTACATGATATTACGCTGTTCTAACAGTGTTTAAATGATGGTTTGACCCAAGGGCATCGCTAGAGGGCTGCCATGACCTGCTGGTTAGAGATCTGGTCTTGTGACCGGAAGGTCACCATTTCGACTGAAATGCCCTTGAGCAAAGCAATTAATCCCCAACTGTAAGTCACTCTGGATAAGAGCATCTGCTAAATGCCTTGGAAGTAAATGGTCTTAAATGATGAGCCCCCCTAAAAGAATGCACTTCATTGGTTCCAATCATTAGACATTGCCTCAGTCAGAGAGGCACTACTGCTGCTGCTCTAACCCAACAGTGCCTCATTTGTACTGTCAGACATTTTCTAACAACAGGAGGGGAGAAGGCAATCAGCCAGTCGTATTAGCTTTAAACCAATCATATCAGTCATGGAAAGTGTCTTGGGTGCTGCTTGCCCGGAAGTTACATCAGTCAGCGTCTTCTGAATAGCTGAAATTGATTTTCAGAGTAAAACTTGCTAAAATAAGTAGGCCTTATTCAAACTATATAAGTGAAAGAGGTAGTTACATAGTGAAGATAACCCCAACCCCTCTCCGTGCCCCCAAACCACACTAATAATAGCTTAGTATAGAGCTGGGCGATATGGCCAAAAATTTTATCACGATATATTTTTCTATATTGATCAATCTCGAAAATTATCACAATATAAAACATCTTTCTAAAAACATCAGACTAAATATATGAAATGTTACTGTTTAATATGTTAAAATTTTTATTGCCAGAACATAATATTGTAGCGTCCGGCTGGACGCGTTGAAAGGATGGACAAGAAAGACGTTTACTGTCCTCGCTTTATTGTTGAAACTTATAATGATTGCTGTCGGCCGCAGCCACTCCAGAATAACAAAAACCTAGAGAGCCAAGCTAACATGCTAATGCTAGCAGTCCAGCTGGCGCACACACACACACACACACAGCGAGCCCACCTCCTTCTTCCACAAACATACGCGCACACAGCGACTTTGTGCTCTCTCACCCGGCCCCACTACGCTCTCTCCAAATCACAGCTTGTCTTGAACACAACAGTGCATTTTGGCGGCGCTGGTGAGGAGGAGCTAACAAGCAGCAGTATTACACGTCAGAACTCGCTATCAAGCTGCTTAGACGTGAAATGGAAACAAATGTTAATGCTTATCATATTCTATTGTCCCAGCTTATCATCATCATCGAGGGAAAAATTATCGTGAAAAAAATCTATATCGTTTTATCGCCCAGCATTAGCTTAGTACCCTCTCCATCATACCATAAATCTCTAATGATGGCCCTGGTTTGACCAAAAATCTAATCAGTTTTTTAGCCCTTAACTCGAACATAGTTGATCAGACAAGATATTTTTATTATTTTCAGTTTAGTCTTGTGCTGGAGCTGTAATGTAACAAATGATGGAAACATATGAGCCACCTAAAGCAGATAAAAAAACTAATAAAGATAGCATTAATAGTTGTGGACAAACCAACTAATGAATGTGTTCAGCTACTTTAAGTTGCACCCATTGCTGACACAGATGTGCAGATGCACACACAACTTATCTAGTCCCTGTAGAGAAGTACAGCCAATAGAATATGACTCTCTGGGGCAGATAAACATGAAACAATTGGCACCATGTTAAATCCATTAGTGGGCTAGAGAGGTAATCCCCCCCCAGCACTGAGCTGTGGAGCAATGCAACTGTGTTCCATCAGTACTTTTGGGATGAGTTGGAGATTTGGGGGTGTTGTGACATGGTGAGGTCCCAATTATCCTGACCTCACTAACACTCTAGTCACTGAATGCAGTCAAATCCTCACAGCAATTCTCCAAAATCTAGTAGAAAGATTTCCCTGGACAGTGGAGACAGTTACTTCAAGAAAAGTGTGATAAGCCCTTTTAATAATCTTAATCTTAATAGCTTTGATTTCTGAAGAAATTAATGTGCAGTTTGTCAATACAATATTTATCAAAGCCTGAATTTTGTCTGCGTCTTAGACAATTGTCCTAGATAACAGTATGTAATACAGTGTCAGAAACCAGACAAAGGGTCATTATATTCTTTAACTATGGTCTATGGAACAAACCTTATATGAAGTGTAATATCAGTGTTGATCTGGTTTTACCCTTTGGTGTTATTTTTGTACTGACCAGATGAAAAACGTGATGGATTTGCACAGTTCAAGCTGGGATCGAAACCCACTCCTGTTATGGGCAAGATCAGTTTCCCCTGGACAGCTATGGGCCTGCAGGGGGACATCAAGGTAATTGATACAGCCTAAATGGCAATTTCACAGATTTTGCCAAATTTCTGCATGATTAAATCATTGAGCTGTGAAGTTGTTCATAGTGTTTTAATGCAAATTGGTGCTTTGTAGAGAAACGTACTGATGGTGTTGGGTCTATTTGATTTCAGTTGTTAATATACATCCATTCCTGCATTTGAGACCTGAAACACATTCCAAACAAATTGGGACAATTTTGGCTAATAATGAGGTAATAAAAAGTAAAGTAAATAACAATACAGTTTCAAACGTATCATGTCAACAGGTAACAGAAGTCTGTTAGGTAACAGAAGAGTCTTTGAGGAGTGAAGATTTTGTCAATAAATAAATGTGTAAGAAAATTATTGAAATGTTTAAAAATAATGTTCCTCCGAGAAGCATTAGAAGAAATTTACATATTTCTGTCATCTTTCTCATTAAATGATTCAAGGAATCTGGAGGAATTTCAGTGTATACCGGGCAACGGTGCAAACCTAGGCTGAACACCCATGAGCTCTGATCCCTCAGATGGCACTGCATCATGAACCATCATTCAGCAGTAGCTGATGTGACTACATTTTCAAAAGATTACTTTGGCAAACCTTTATCAAGCATCGCAATACAAAGTTACATTCACAAATGCCACTTAAATCTTTACTGTGCAAAAACAAACCCTTGTGTTAACCATATCCAGAAGCAGTGTCGGCTTCTCTGGATTCAGAGCCATCTTGGATGGACCATCACACAGTGGAAACATGTATTGTGTTCACATGAATCATTATTAAAAAAATGTTGGGGAAAAATTTACGTGTGGTCAAGATTCTTATTAGCATGAAGTTCAAAAGCCAGTGTATATATCATGGTATGGGGTTGTCAGTGCTCTTGTGTCACTGGCAAAGGTCATTTACACTTCTGAAAATTGTATTCAGAAGATATTTTAGTGCAAAGTATTCTGCCTTCAGGACCACATCTTTTCCAGGGATGTCGATGCATTTTTCAACAAGACGATGCAAAACCACATTCTGCACCCATTACAAAGGAATGGCTGCAGAAGAAGAGTGTACTGGTCCTGACCTGCCTTTGGTGGAGATTGTGTGGAGAATTTTGAAACAAGAACTGTGACAACAACCCTGTTCCATTGCACATCTTAAAAAATGTTTGCAGGAAGAATTTGACTAAATAACTCTCGATTGCTTGGTAGCAATGAAGATAGCACTTCATTTCTCAGTGCCAAAAAACGTCTTGGAAGAGAAGAGGTACTTTTTATTGATCCCCTTTAGGAAATTCTGAGCAGTGGTCAGTCATCTGCTTCAGGGTCCAGGATGCAGTTGGGGGTTAGGTGGCTTTCTAAGCCATTGATTTTTTTTGTTCCAGTTCAGGCTTTCTAACCCATTACTTTTTCATCCTAAGCCAACTTCTCTTCATTTTTTTTAGACCACCGGCTGCTCCCGGTGGTATATGTTTTACTATTTTTTGGAATGTGTTTTAGGCTTGATATGCAGGAATAAATGTATTTTAACAAAGGAAATGCAGTTGACTAGATAAAAAATATCTTGGGTTCAAACTTTTTGCATTGAAACAAAAGTCTAAATAAATGCAAGAAAAAGTGAATTCCTTTATCTTATATTTTATTTTAATAATAAAAAATACCCCTAATTTGCTCCCCAATGTATTTTACTGGCCAGTTAACCCACCCCTTTAATCAACTCTCCCTATCATTATCACTTGCAATGTCCCTGACTCTCTTGGGAGGGGGCAGACATGCACAGGCTTCCTCTGACACCAGTGATGTTAAGTCCCTTTTTTTCCTAACTATATTGTCGCCAGGCAGCTTGCACACTTGGAGGAAAGTGCAGATCCCCAGTTCTGATGGATCACCTGGCAGATGCCCGAGTCAGTCGACATTGTTTATAGTGCTAGGGAGAGTGTGACATTTTGCCCACCTGAAGCGAGAGCACGGCCAATTCTGCTCTCTCGAGGCACTCGATTCAATCGATTCAAACTCGCAAAATCACAGTGGCAGCGCCTTAATCCGCTGAGCCACTCAGGGCCCCTTAAATTGCATTTAATACTGTCCCAATTTTTGCTGATTTGGATGTTTAGAAAAAATGAGAATTCTAGATAAAACTGATGTTTTGATTGTGATTCTTCAAAAGGACTGCTGTGTGATGACCTTGACAGTGCTGGATGGGTTTCGGAAGCCATTTTGGTGTGTCAGTACAGTTGTGCACCTCGTTCTGTCCTACAGTGGAGATGAGGAGTTTGTTCTCTTATATGATGATGTGGAGGGAAACATCAGGATGAAATTTGAGTGGAAGCAGGACATGAAGCATTACCTTCTGAAATTCCTACGGGTCCGCGTCAGTTTGGCCAAACTGAACAAACACTTCAAGAGAGAGTTTTTCAGCGCTCAAGGATAATAGTTTAAATATGAGCAGTGTATTTAGAAACGATCGAGTTTAGTTATAGTTCATACCTGAGAACCAACAATTTTCATTTATGCGTTGGAAATGCTTTTATTTGAGAATAGTTTTTTGACAATTTTTTTTTTTTACTTTTGACTTGTGGTTCCTGAGAGATGTTCAGGACTTTAATATGGTATTCTAAATGAATGAAGGTTCTAATAGAGATTTTGGACAAATTTGCTTGCTAGAACATCCTACATGTTCCTAATGTATAAAGTTTAGAACTGATATGGTTTCTTGTTCAATATCTTCAAACTTATTTATTTTTTTATAAATGGAGTCAGTGATTAAGTAGCTCACATTATGAATAACTTGAAATAAATATATCATGACTGTTGGAACAAAACCTTGTATCTCCCATTTTTATGCTTTTTTAAAGTTTTAGCATCATTTGAAAATGCAATCAAGGCTATTTAATTATTTTACTGTAGGTCATCTGTTTCTCTGTATACTTTTGTAGCCTCCTTTAAAAGCATACATTATTTGGGTGGTGGGTCATTTTCAGCACTGGAGATCACAGATCCTTAACACTGATCTGCTGGTGTGTTACTGTGTGTTACGCTGGTATGAATGGATTGGACACAGCACAGCTGCTGGACTAGAGGACCAACACAAACTGTGAAGTAACAGAAGAGCTACTGTCATTACATACATTACATTATACATTACATATACAAGATGGACCAACAAGGTAGATGTCTGGTTGAGTGGGCAGTGACTGAACATAGTGTTTAAATCTCCAGCAGCTCTGATGTGTCTGTTCCACCGATACCAGCACAACACACACTAACATGCCACCACCACATCAGTGTCACTGCAGTGCTGAAAATGATCCATCACCCAAATAATACCAGCTCTGTGAGGGTCCTGATATTTAAAGAACAGGACAAAGTATACAGAGAAACATTGACTACAGTCTGTAATTGTAGACAGTCAGTGCAAGTACAAGGTACAGGGGTTCAACAATGAAACTGAACAGCTGTCATTTTAGTGTGGGAGGTTTCATGGCTAAATTGGACCAGTATGGTGGCCAATCTTCATTAATGTCACATTGCACCAGTAAGAGCAGAGTGTGAAGGTTCAATTAGCAGGTAAGAGCACAGTTTTGCTCAAAATATTGCAATGCACACAACATTATGGGTGACATACCAGAGTTCAAAAGAGGACAAATTGTTGGTGCACGTCTTGCTGGCACATCTGTAACCAAGACAGCAAGTCTTTGTGTCTAAATATTATTGAACCAATTTGGGGTGTTTTGGAGGAGCAAGTCAGGAAATGTTTTCCTCCACCAGCATCATGTAGTGACCTGACCACTGTCCTGCAAGAAGAATGACTTAAAGTCCCTCTGACCACTGTGCAGGACTTGTATGCGTCATTCCCAAGACAAATTGACACTGTATTGGCTGCAAAAGGAGGCCCTACACCATAATAATAAATTAGTGGTGTTCTAAAACCATGTGTTTCAGTTTCATTGTCTAACCCCTGAATGTGAACCTAATGAAGTGACCAGTGAGTGTAGAGCAGCAAAAATATTTGACATTGTGCATTTAATAGTTGTCTTATTAGTCACTGAACTAGTTCAGTATACTAGTGCATATCAAAAAGATTAGAATAACATGAAAAAGTCCATTTTTGTTCATAATTCAGAAAGGTAAACAGACATATTTAATATTTTCTCTACATCCTCAATTCCAAAAACGTGATGCTGTTTAAAATGTAAACACATGTCAATAAAAACAGACCCATATTTTATTCACAATAAAACATAGATGTTGAAATGAAACATTTTACCATTTCATTAAAAACTTTAACTCGTTTTGGAAAATGATGGCAGCAACACATCTCAAAACAGTTGGGACGGGGCAACAAAAGGCTGGAAAATGAGTGTTACTAATAAAACAGCTGTAGGAGCAATTTACAACTAAGTCACAAGACTGGATATAAAAGGATTTTAGAAATGTAGAATCTCTCAGAAGCAAATATTGGCTTGAGGTTCACCGATTTGCAAAAAACTGATTTAGAAAAGTATAAATAGTGATTTGGAAAATGCCAATGTCTTCTCTGGGCCATCGCATATTTAAAATGGACTGAGAAATTTTGGAAAACCCTTCTGTGATCAGATTAATCAAAATTTTTACATGAAACCATGGACAGCATGTCCTGTAGAATTGAGAGAGAGAGAAATCCAGCTTATCAGTGCACAGTTCAAAAGCCTGCATCTCTGATAGTATGGGGTTGCATTAGTGCCTATATTGTGAGCATCTTACACATCTGAAGAGGCACTCAATGCTGAACAGATATAGAGGTTTTAGAAATGCTCCCATCCAGAAAATGTCTGTTTCAGGATAGGCCCTGCAAGACGATGTTAAACCACATACTGCATCCATCACAACAACATGTCTTCACAAAAGATGAGTCAGGGTGCTAAACTGGCCTGCCTGCAGAAACATCATATGAAACATCTGTCAGAGAAGATCCAGCACTGCAGCTAGAATACTACATCAGACAAAAATGGACAACCTTCTCCTCCCAAAACTACTGTTAAAAGGAGAGAGGATGATACTCAATGGTAGACATGACCCTGGACCAATGTTTTTGAGATATATTGCTGTCATCAAGTTCTAAATGAGTTTCTATTTTTTCATTATATGGATATATTCAAAATCTGATATGTTATGTGTTTTATTATGAATACAATATGGGTCTGTGAGATTTGCATATCATTGGATTCTGTTTTATTTACATGTATTTATATTTTACACAGCACCCCAGCTTTTTTTAAATTAATGTTGTGTGTAAAGTGCCTTTTTAATCAATATGGCTTATCGGTCATGAAAATCTGAAATTCAGTATCTCAAATTATTATAATATTACATTTTCAAGTTTGAGTAAATGACTATTTAGGCAATATAAATACTGTTTACCATGCAGTCTATTTCAGCACACACAACCACATTCATGGGGAAGACGGCTGACTTCACAGTTATCGAGAAGACAATCATCTACACTCCATAAAGAGAGATTCTGAAAAGGCTGGCTGTTCACAGAGTGCTGTAACAAAACATATCAATGGAAAGTTGTCTGGAAAAGGAAAATGTGATTGGAAAAGGTGCACAAGTGACAGAGATGACTAGAGTTTTGAGAGGGTTGTCAAGAATAGTTGAGAACTTGGACAGAGGCTGATACCACAGCATCAAGAGCCGCCACACACAGATATCTCCAAGTAAGGGCCTATATCTGCTGCATTCTTAATATTAAGTCACTTCTGAACCAGAGATGTCAAAAGCAAATCCTCCTTTTTTCAGATGAAAGTCAATATTGGATTTTATTTGGAAATGAAGGGTTTAGAGTCTAGAGGAAGTGTGGAGAGTCACAGAATTCAAGGTATCTGAAGTCCTGTGTGAAGTTTTTATAGTTTATAATGGTTTGGGATGCCATGTCATCTGCTAATGTTGGTCAAATGTGTTTGATCAATTCTAGCATCAAAGCAGCCATTGATCAGTAGATTTTACAGCACTTCATGCTTCCATCCACTGAAAACAGGGTGGAACACTGGCTCACAATGCCAGAACTACTGTCAAATGAATTGCTGACCATGGTATTACTGTGCTTGATTGGACAGCCAATTCTACAGACCTGAACCCCATATCGTTGGTGAATCTACGGGGTATTGTTAAGAAGAGGATGAGAAACACCTGACCAAGCAATACAGACGAGCTGAAGGCTCTATTAACTCTTAATCTGGCTTGCATGAGGTCCCAGCAGTGCCAGAAGCTGATTGCCTCCATGCCATGAAACACTGGTGGAGTAATTTGTGGTAAAAGAGCCATAACCAAATATTGATAAAGTGTATAAATGAACATACTTGTCAGAAGTTGGACATTTCTGTATTATACATCCTTTTATGTTTGATCTTGTGAAATAATCTTAATAATCTGAGTTACATTATTTTTTTATTCTCATGTGCTGTAAGCCATACTGATCAGAAATGAAACCAAAAAAATCTTGAAATATGTAACTTTGTGTGATTAATATAACATTTGACAGTTTACCTTTTTCAATTAAATTACTGACCAAAAATAAACTTTTTCATTGTATTATAATTAGAGATGCACTATTAATGAATGACAGTAAGAGGGAAGAACTTTGATACAAAGTTCTGGGCCACTTCTGCTTTGTGTCACAGTTATGGACTGAAAAATGGGACCAAAGTATGGTGGGAATGAGGTGGTACTGGTCGTGATATCTTTGTCATGGTAAGCGGATGGGATTTTATAAGTCAGATTGGAAGGAAGATTGTCAAGCACAGTCATCCTGAAATTCTGTAATTTCATTATTATACATATGTCAGAAGAAAGAAGACAAGTAGAAGCTTTTATTCGAAATCTATTGAAAGCAATTTCAGTATTGAAGGAACCATATTTTGCAGTTTACTGTACAAATTACACATAGTATTACAAGAATGGTCCAAATGGTTTACAAATATTTACATAGTTTTCCAATTACCTCAGATGTAGTCACTTAGTTAAAACATGTTTGGAGACAACATTTTGAATTAGTTCAGATCTGGAGCAGTGAGGCTAACCTTGCTAACAAACACTGGAACTAACTCATCAGCACTTCAAAAAAAAAATCTAACTCTTATTTTAACTCTTATTTTAACCTCTTATTTTAGTCTAGCACTGGAATTAACAATGTAGTGAAATGTTTTTCAAAGTGACTTAATATTTAGATTATTTAGGCTCCATACAAGGAAAGTTTCTCATATAAGTGATTACCAGTTTATACAGACATCATAACAAAAAGTACAGAAAACAACAACAAACCATTTTATTACCAACTAAACTGTTGAGTAGAGCTGTGATGCTCACTATGACTGAGTTTGTGAGTCATCAGAAGCATCAGAAATACTTGATCTGTAATTTAACATGTGATGTAATGAATATTTAATAGTAAGTCATAAAAACAGAAAAAGTCAGTAAATGTTGAGGTTACAGTAAGTAAACTAAGCACAAACTAAGCAGCATTGTTTACAGTCACTGACCTTCTGTTAGTAAAAGTTACATTTACAATAAATTTAATTTCATTTGATTGAGCAAAAACCCCAAATATCAACTTATTCTGAAAAAAATAGCACTTTTACTCTTCCACATTAGTAGCATCAAGTGGAAGGATCCATACCCTGGACGCAATGATGGATGCAGCATTCATTTACACAAATTATCTTTATTAAGCTCCCTGTTGTTTCTGTAAACATCACCAAGGCTTCTCTCAATGCAATCAAACTGCACTCAGATCTTTTTGAAGACCACCATGACAGCCTGATGTTTTGTTAATTTTTATATTAAACCACATCATCTAGTCTGTTAGAACTTTGTTAAGATCTGGGTGCAGTTTGATTGCATTTGTTGTTGCAAGTGTTGGTGATGTTTACAGAAACAACAGGGAGCTTAATAAAGAGAACTTGTGTAAGTGAATGCTGCATCCATCATTAGAGTGGTCCAGGGTAGTGTTTGTTAGCATTAGCAATGTAATCCTCACAGCTAGTTTTAAACTAAAGAAGCTAAATTTGAATAATTTCTCAACTACATCAGAGAAAAGTGTAACTTTGTGTAACTCTGATTTGTCTGAACTTCACTGATAAAGCTTACAAAGTCATCATAATGAATGTGCACAAAGCCCTTTGCAGTGGGAGTTGTGTAACATATGTACTCAGTTACACATGTACACATTACTTCTCCTGTCCTCTGTAGTCTTTGGCATCTGTACAAGGATTTATCCATGAAGTCTGCAGACTGTGCTTTGAAAGAAGTGTCCAGTGGTTGCAGGACAGTGTGTGAGTGTTTCTAGGCCTTGCGTTTTGGGCAGTGTTTCAGAGTGTCAGCCAAGGCCGCCAGGGCCTTATCAGCATTGTATATGCTGCAGTTGTAGCCCATTAATCCCACTCGCATCACCTAGGACAGAGAAAAGCAGGATTGCATAAATTATGTATAATTTATTGTATATAATTATTTAGTTTTACACCCCACCAGGTAGCATCATGCATGCCTAAATCCAAATTCAGTATTTAACCCTATTTGGATTGGATCAAATGCACATGAGGGTTCTTTGGTAATTTCTTCTTTTACAGGGGCTCCTGTGTTTTTGTTTCCTCACCATGCCTATAGAGGGCCCCAAACCTCCCGTCATCTCCATCTGGTGGTGCTTCATCATGTAAGTTAGTAGTTCCTTCCAGTCATATCCATCAGGAATAGCAATAGTGGTAACTGAGGGCAATCTCAAATCCTTTAAAGAAATATCATCAACTTTCAGCCTTGTCATCCATTAAAATTTGTGGAATTTGATTAATTGAACTCACACAGTAAATATGTCAGTGTTAAATCAACACTATTAGAGTTAAATTAACACTGGGAGTGTTACATTTTGACACCCTCAGTGTTAATTTAACTCTAATAGTGTTGATTTAACACTGGCTTATTTACTGTGCAGTAGTGAAAACCTCACCTTGTCCTTGATGAACAGTTTCAGGCCCAGGTCCTCTAAACCCTTCCATAGATACTCTGCTACTTCTTTATGTTGCCTCCAGGAGTTCTCCAGACCCTGATGTACAGTTATAAATAACAAACTCATATAAATAATATTATATCAACACAGCTCAGATTTGGTTTTATTTATATAATGGTCTGATATCTTATATAACCAACATACTATTATATACTTTCATTCCATATATTCATTGCTATATTCATTGCATTCATTGCATAGGATACATGAATCCTAATTTGTTAATAACAAGAGAACTATAGCTGTATTTGTCTGGAAGTGGATTATTAATTAAATACTTTCTGATGAAAGGCCAGTTTACTAACAGGTCATCAGCTGTATTATTTTAATTAATTCTGTTTACTTCCATTTTACATTGTGGTTTGCTTTTTCCAACTCATTTTTTACTTCCTATGATAGCTTTAGAAAATTAGTATTTACTAGTATTTACTATTAGTATAAATTAGTATTTAACTTTAGTATTCTGTTCATTCTATACAGTGCTGATGCTAGGCATTTGGGCCACAAAATACATTCATTCTACCTGACTTTTTTTGGTGCACCCCTTGGCACTTGGAGCCCCACATGCAGTGCGTGATCCACATGGGCATTGATTCTATACTGTCACAGTAATGCTAAAACTTGCCTTCTCAGCCAGAATGGCCAAACTCTCCCTAAGGGTGAAGAATCCAGACACAGGTCCAGTGTGGTGGTATCTGCAGTATACAGGAGCACAGAGAAGGTTCAGAAATCTTTAGTTTGGGAGATGATCTTTCTGTGTAGGTCTGGATAGCTGTGATACTGACAGTCTTACTTACGCTCTTGCAGGTTTGCCGTCATTTCCCCAGTAGTTGGACAAATGAGTCATGTCAAGGAGGTAGGACACAGGTTTCGTTTTTCTGTTGAACATTTTGTGGCTGAAGAGAAATGGGAAATATGTTAATTCTCCACATGTTTCTGTTATTGGCAAATCTAGTGCAGAAAATTATGAAAAAGTTAACTTTTGTTCATAATTTATGGTAAACTGTCAAATGTATTAGTCTTTGTATGTAAAATGACATATTTCTAGTTTTACTTCATTTCATGTTGAGACTGAATAGTAATTTACTCAAAATGAAATATTCTATATATTAATAAACCTAATCTGAGATGATAGATTTCATATTTTTATGAGCATACTGATCAATATTAAAACAAACAAAAAAACGATTAATCAAATGTCATTCAATTAAATTAACAACAATAAACTTTTTCCACAATATTGTATTTGATTTATTTAATTATTTATTTAATGTAGCACTCCAACCTGGAGATCAAAAATGCATTCACTATACAGCCATTTTTTCTCCAAAAATTATTGGTAATTTAATGCTTGATACTAAATGCTAACACCTGTGCCTTATCAACGAACTCTATATAAACTCTCTCCAAACGCTTAGTCCTCGCAAAGTATTGCCACTTGTCTGACTTGTACTTAGTGAGCGTTTACCTATTTGCTGTTATAGTGTGACCAGTCTTTGTTTTGACCTTTGATCTGCCTTTGCCTTTTTGGATTTGTCTGTTTGATCTGATTGCTTTAGTGTTGACCTCTGAATGTCTCTGACTTTGTCTTGGAATCTGTTTTTGTATATGTTTGCCTCAGTCTTCCTTAACATGTATCCTTATCACTCAGTTTCAGTAAACTCCAGCATTTATTTTTATGTGTCAGACCCTGCGTTTCAACCCACGCTTCACAAATCCACTTCTTTGTAAATAACTCCAAATATATACTCTGTGAATAAAATACCCTGGAATCAAATCATGATGAGATTTGATGTCATGAGGCATTGCTTCATTTTCTAAATGTTCATAATAATATAAACTCAAGGGTAGAGAGAGTCACGTGTTGCCCATTTTAACAACTCACATGTGTTTTATCATGTGGCTCTATAACTGTCTTGTAATAGAGACAGTAATAGTGTATCGAGTATTGCATTGATACATTGCCTGGTGTAGTACTGTACATCTACACCAAAACTTTAAAGTAACTTCTCACTCACGTATATTTAGAGAGATGTCTGCTTCTCCCATATAATGTCAGCTGTCACAGTTGGACTGAAAATTTTACTTTAGAACTGGAGCTGCAACACTAATGTGGCTAACCATCACTGAAACTCAATAGTCACCTAAATAGCACAAGAGTTAAAATATGTCATCAAAAGCTCTCTGAATTTAGCGTATTGGATGCTTTAAAAATAATGAAAACTTGTGTAACTGAATGTTGCATCCACCACAACCAACCCAGAGCAGGAAGCGCTGATATAGAATCAGTGCTAGTGATGATGACCATATATATGGAGGAATCTTATTCAAGCTCAGTCTCTTCCTGCCTCGCTGCTGGATTAAGAACCAGATGCAGATTGACGTTACGTGGGTTTTTGACTTCTAAGAAGTTGTGGTGTTCTTTTTTGATGGAAACAGAGGGTTAATTTAGGTGATTCTTGACCTCTAGTGTTTGCTCAGACCACATGTTATAAAGTAAAGAAGAACATTTTGGACATTTCTAGGCTAGATTGACAAGAACTGAGGTAACTGTAAAATATGTAAATATGACTTCTGGGTGAACTAAGTGGCGGTTTCCAGGGTGGCATGTCGTCAGGGGTGGCCCGACCGGTCTGCTGCGCCCCCACAAGGTTGTGTAAAGTGCCCTTGGAATGATTAAGCTAGGTTTATACATCACGCGCCACAACTTGCGCGAACGTGCTCGCACCAAAATGACGAAATCGCGGTGGCTCCGCCAATGCGTGGATGACACTCTTATGTTCTGTCGCAGAGTGATTTCGTGCAGCTCTCAATTTTTGTAACTGCGCGCGAGGCGCTTCAGCAAAATGAACAAATTTGATAGAGCTATTGAAGAACAATCTTGTAATACATTTATAAGAGATTATAAAGATACACAGATGCTTCAAAATGAATGGAATGAGATCATTACTTTCATGGGGAAAAAGAGACTGTTCGTAAAAAGTAATCTGTGCATCTATTACATAAAAAATATTAATAATTATATATAAGCTACAATATTGTTACTATTCTTATAGGTAGTGTTTAGAGAATCATAAACATGGAAAACATGGTTCTCCCAGAGCACCAAACAGGACCGCCCCTGGATGAACCATTCCTTTAACTTTGACGTCAGTAATTTGAGGACACTTTGAGGACATTAGGTGGTAACAGAGTGTAACAAACATCCACAGGCATATACTGCTCTTACCATGCTCTGTCATTGAATGAAATGGGTGCTGTGCCCGGAGGAGCATTTAAAGCCTTCTGGGAGCCAGTGTACAGGATGTCAATGTCTGTTGGGTGAGAATAATGAGGAAGGAGATGCTCTAAATCAAGCATTAAATCACTCATAGCACTGGAGCACTGGGACATTAATCATTTCTTGACATACTTTGTTTGTCCATCAGTAGCGGTGCAGCTCCCAGTGATGCCACCGAATCCACTAAGAACAAGCAGTTGTGTCTGTAATGACATTAATACAGACGGTACTGAGACTCTACATTTATTAAGCATTTAAAATTTTCAGATACCTATAGCACATTTGAAATTAAGTTACATTAATCATTTGTCCACCACTGATGTGCAGTACATATGGAGACTACTTATACAAAACAATATATTGAAAATATAATAGAATGCACTCTATTTATAATTTACAACATACTTATGATAAATAACAGTATATTTATATTATATGTATATTTTGTTATGGCTGAGATGAGGGTGTTTTACTCACTTGCGACAAAGGTCTCCAATACCATCAACGGGGTGGACCAGGCCAGCTGAAGACTCTCCATGTGTGAGGAAAAACAGAACTGGCTTGTGTTTGGCTAACGCCTGAAGTGGCAAACAACAAGTAAGTATTATGTTGAATATGCATGTTATTATTATGTAAATATTATTATTATTATTATTATTATTATTATTATTATTATTACTAATACAATTCCTGCCACTACTACACCTACAAATACTAGAACTGCAATAAAAACTACACCTACAAATACTCCTACTACTCGTGCTACTACTACTACAGTTAAACAAATACTGTAATCGCTACCACTAGCATGTCTGCTACTACAAATATTACAACTACTACTGCAATTACTACAAATACTTCTGCTACTACACCTACAAATACTACAACTACCACAAATACTACAAATACTACTGCAATGAACACTACTACCACTCTACAAACACTAAAAAGAATACAATTATAAATACAACTATTAGTATTACTACTAATGATGCTTATAGAATTGCTATTACTACAACTGATACTACTACTACATTTTCTACTACTACAACTACTACTACTACTACTACATTTGCTACTACTGCTACTTGTACTACTACGATTCATAGAGTTCTACTACAATTATTACTTCTACTCCTACAAACCGGATTCCAAAAAAGTTGGGACACTAAACAAATTGTGAATAAAAACTGAATGCAATGATGTGGAGGTGCCAACATCTAATATTT
>BRDA01011017.1:9473-97812 GCA_036984385.1 Crenuchus spilurus | reverse complement strand
TCACCTATAGAGAACAGAGCGACAAAGAAGGCTCAAGACGATTGAACAGTTAGAGGCCTGTATTAGACATGAATGGGAGAGCATTCCTATTCCTAAACTTGAGAAACTGGTCTCCTCTGTCCCCAGACGTCTGTTGAGTGTTGTAAGAAGAAGGGGGGATGCCACACAGTGGTAAAAATGGCCTTGTCCCAACTTTTTTGGGATTTGTTGACGCCATGAAATTTTGAAACATATTTTTTCCTTAAAATGATGCATTCTCTCAGTTTAAACTTTTGATCTGTGATTTGTGTTCTATTCTGAATGAAATATGAGATGTTGGCACCTCCACATCATTGCATTCAGTTTTTATTCACAATTTGTTTAGTGTCCCAACTTTTTTGGAATCCGGTTTGTATAAATTATATATAAATAATATATATTATACTATATTATATAGAACTGCGTGCGGTTGTACAACATGATTGGAGACGTTTGCTTTGTTTTGTGTGTTTTCTCTCTCTATCCTAAAGATGAAAATATTTTATTTTTTTCATTAGATACAAACATAATGGAACTAATTATATTTAGAATTTATATAATATAGTCTCACAGCCATTTGCACATTTTCTTATGCAGATACAAATATATATATACTGGAGACGTTTGCTTTGCATGTATTTGCTTCTGCCTCAATCCTATATTTTGTTATTTTTTTCGTTAGATACAAACATGACTAAACTAATTACATTTAGAATTTATATAATATAGTTTCACAGCCATTTGCACATTTTCTTATGCAGATACAAATATATATATACTGGAGACGTTTGCTTTGCACGTATTTGCTTCTGCCTCAATCCTATATTTTGTTATTTTTTTCGTTAGATACAAACATGACTAAACTAATTACATTTTGAATTTATATAATATAGTCTCACAGCCATTTGCACATTTTCTTATGCAGATACAAATATATATATATATATATATATACTGGAGACGTTTGCTTTGCACATATTTGCTTCTGCCTCAATCCTATATTTTGTTATTTTTTTAAAACACCATGGGTCTGTGAAAAGTGTTGACACCCTCTTTTCACTGCTGTGCAGCTGGACTGGACTGTAATGGAAATCAAATGGTTTTCACTGCTGTAAATATGTAACAATATTACCAATAAACCTTTGCAGAAAAAAGATTACTGTTTCTTCTGTTTTTTTGATGACAAAAACGCAGCAAACGTCTCCATTCAGTATATATATTTGTATCTGCATAACAAAATGTGCAAATGGCTGTGAGACTATATTATATAAATTCTAAATATAATTAGTGGTAAAATTTTACCAGGTTCAGCAGTTCTAGTTTAAACTTCATGATAAGGATGAATGTGTAAAAAATAATTTAAAATAATTTAAATATTTTATTAATGCTGCACATGACATGATTGTTTCTTATAAAATTGAAAACAGCAATCAGACAATATTACAAATGAAACTGGCCAGATTTTTTTTGTAATTGTTCTGTTTTATGTAACAACATAGTAGAAACAAGCAGTCTAAAGGGCTAAAATTTATATTTTTACATGAGGATCGATTTTTAAAAAGAAATAAGTATCGATATTTCAGTATCGAAGTCTGGAAGTGACTTCCACAAGTTTCAAAGCTCTTAAGTTGAAGCTCGGTGATTCGGTCCTGAGGAAAATCAGTTAAAAATGAACCGATTCGCTGGTGAGTCGTTCGCACGAGGCCGCCTCCCCCTCCCGTCCTCTGCTGTGTGTTCGCTTTGTGTCTAAACAGGCGAGCCGGCGGAGCTGAAAAGATATTTCACCAACAGCCGTAATGTCGGGCAGGTCGGTACGAGCGGAGACCCGGAGCAGGGCGAAAGATGACATCAAGCGGGTTATGGCCGCCATTGAAAAAGTACGAAAATGGTAAGAGCGAATGTTCGTGGCCTCTAACGAGCAGAAAAAAACCCCAAGCTTGTGGAGAGGGGGAGGGAGGAGACGACGAGAAACAATGAAATGAAGCGAAAGAGGGGCTTTTCGTGCTCAGTTCACTTTCAGACAGGTCGCTCAGTCACCTCAGAGGTGTGCGGCGCTTTTCTGACCGAGCCAGACGTCCGTCCGTCCTCAACGGGGAACGTTTTACTCTCCATTAAATTTTAATGTGGGCTTGAAGCTCGGAGCCATTTCGCTGCAGTCACATGAAGCCGTGGTTGTGTGTAATGCCGGCTGTGGGGAGGACGCTGAGCCGCTGCTGAGTGAGAAAGATTAGATTTAACGAAGCTCTCCGGCGTTTAAACACAGAGCTGAGCTGAGGAGGAGGAGAGCTGGGAGTTCACACGGTCCGGCTTTAGCTCCACACAGCAACACTGCGGCTAAAGCTATTACTCCCCAAAACACACCTGCACTTCTGTTTTACAGCACAACTTTACAACACTTTATGTTCACCGAGTAAAATCACCAGGCGCACTGTGAAAAAGCCATGTTTTATCAAGTATTCGTTTTTATTTTTATTTTTAAATGATTAAAACATCTGAGCTAGAGTTTAAAGAAAGTGTCTAAACATTACAGTTCTCAGATTCGACACTTTTTTAATTTTCAATACTTTCATTAAAATAAGTTGGCCCAATTTAACAGTGTTTTACGGTATTTTTGCGGCATTTTTTCTGTTTTTTTACGCTATTTTTTCTGTATTTTGTAGCTTGTCAGCAGGCTAAAATGCTGACACTATGACCAGAGGCTCGCGAGTTTGAATCCCGGGAATGCTTATTGCCATCAACAGTGAGCAAAATTGGCAGTGCTCTCTCTGGCCGGTAGATGGCGCGCTCTCTCCCCATCACTTTCGCATTGCAATGTCCGCTGGCTCAGGCGTCCACTGATTGGTCCATTAAGAGCTGGAAATCCTGCGCTTTCCTCCAAGCGTGTTGGCTCCCCAGTGACCGGTAGTTGGAAAAGACATTGGGATATTGCAAACAAGGGCGTAACTTTGGGTCCAACATTGGGGGGGGTTGAGCTGTCTATTTATTTATTTATTAAATCATTTACTTTTCTAAAAGGATTCAGGAAATTTTGGGTTTACCGTATTAGAAATACATTGTAATGCTTTTACTATGTATTTATCTAACTTTCTTTGTATTTCTCTGCACCTTAAACAATTAAGAAATGCGGAGCTAGCTAACGGAGCTAGCTAAAATACCTGAACGGGTATTCATAGTGTGTCTGATACACAGCGGCATAGTTATTCAATCATCAGTTAACAATACATATACATTTACCTCATTTTGATTTTTCCGCTTTTTACAAGGCGGTGTTGTCGACCAACAATGAAAAAAAAAAAATTTTGTCCACTTTTTGGTGCTATTGCACAAGCAAGCAAACGGTCAGGGTTGCCAGGTCCAGCAAAATTATCCAGTCCAAAGTCAGTCTAAAACCCGCCCTTCAGAAGCTTAAACTAGCCCAAAATATGTCTGTCACACGTTTGAAGCATATGGCAAAACAACTATGAGTGTACGACTTAGTATTTTGTTTATAAGGGATAATTTTTTTATTACGTTTGAATTTTTACCCGCACCTGAATTTTCAAACAAGTCCAATTTGGCGTGAAAACAACAAACCTGGCAACCCTGCAAACGGCGAACACTGCTGCTTTGTGGAGGTTGAATGATACCAAGTTTTTGTGGGGAAAGGGGGGGTTACATTACCAAATGATTAAACATGCTAGTATTTTACCCAAAATTTATCACGAATAAAGAAAATTAACAAGTTATTCATTAAAGATGTTTTTGTAAATTGAAATTGTGACTTTATTGGGGGGGTTTATAGTGATTGGATCAGATTATTGGGGGGGTCATAACCCCCCTATCCCCCCTGCAAATTACGCGCATGATTGCAAAAGTGATGGGGAGAGGCCTAATGGATGGGCTGGGCTAATTGGCTACTACTACATTGGGAAATGGATAAAAATGGGCAAAAATGAATACATTAAAAAAAAACGTATTGATATGACAGAGTTTTGTTACTACACTATCGAATTCAAAATTCAGGTATGGTGACAACCCTACGATACATTAGTGCGTATTTTTGACCTCAAATTGCAAAAATAGCCCATTGAAAACCATCCCCGGTCAAGTTTAGCCTCTTTACATGAGAGAAATTTGATAACGCGGACACTTTTCTACTTTTTACTAACATGTCTGTTATTTTTAAAATCCACACACAATTCGTCAGTTGTCAACAAAATAGAGAAATATATTGAACCTCAGCATTGTGTGACTAATTTGATAAAATTATCAAATGTTTTGAGAAGTCTCAGTACTTTTGATTCTTGATGCAACTCTACAAGCTACAGTCTGATTTTGAAACTGGCTCACAATGTGTCCTTAAAATCTGATTATCTGAGCAAAAGTAGACGTTTGCAGTAGACTGGAAGACTGTACTTATTAAAAGCATCATTTCTTATCTGTGTATTCTTAGCTTAACTGACTGATTATTCGGTTGTTCAAGGCTGTGCATTTAAAACCAGTCACTGGGTTGATGTAATGTGAAGACTTAGACCTGTAATTAGCACACGCAGAACTGCTAAGCATGATTGTTATTGGCATGTAATCATTGTATTACAAGTATAAACGTTGTCTTAGGCTTTTTTCGTGGATTCAAATGATTAAAAACTGATTTATTTCTCAGGGAGAAGAAATGGGTGACGGTTGGCGACACGTCTTTGCGAATCTACAAGTGGGTGCCTGTGATGGAACCGAAGTCTGATGACGTAAGGCTTGCGTTTTACAGGAATTATACCAAGCATTGTTTAAAAAAGCTAGTATCCAGGCTTCTACAATTGGTTTACAATGCCGGCAAAAGCAATACAATGTGTCCTCTTTGCAGAAAAACAAGAACAAGAAGAAGGGAAAGGATGACAAGTATGGCTCTGAAGTCACTACACCAGAGAACAGTTCTTCTCCTGGAATGATGGACATGCATGGTATTGGCCTTCTGTTTTACTCATTGAGCTATATGGGCAAATGTCGCAGATGTTCTAAGTAGAAATGGGCATCTTTATTTGTTTAATATTGGATTTATCTTACATTTCTGTTAATACAGAGTCTATACATGTACATTTTATCAATCATTACCCACATACATACTGTATTAGCTGTTGGTCGTTAAGCCATTTGTTCTGTTTTACCACTTGAGGGTGCTGTCGAGCAATAAAATATGTAACTACAAACTGAACTGATATCCAGAATGCCCACGTTTGTTTGAGCCTGTATGAGCAACAGCGTTCTTGTCTCCGTTTCTCATTGTATTTTCTGTTTCACAGATGATAACAGTAACCAGAGCTCCATCGCAGACTCATCTCCATTAAAGCAAGAGACCAGCAACAACACTAGTCCAACCCCTGAACCAATGGCAGCATCTCAGAGCGACAGCAATGAGACCAAGAGCGACCAGTTTCCTAGCAAACAGTCTTTGTCTGGACAGGACAGCAAGACCGGTGAGTCACTTAGACTTGGCTTACACCTCTAATATGAAAGATAAGTCAAAGCAGGTTTATAATATAGCTAAAAAGGTAATGGAAGCTTATATAGGCCCGACTATGCAAACGACATGCATAAATCAGAAGATGATAGAACATGCTACTGAATTGTCCATCACTGAATGATTCTATGCTGAGAACCTTCCCTTACATACACACGTTTGTTTTTTGTGTTTTTATATATATATATATATAGGGCTGCCACAAATGATTAGTTTTATAGTCGACTAATCGGATCATACATTAATTGAATATAAAACATGCAGCTTATCGCACTAGAATGCAGCTGCTATTATATAACCGTCATTAGATTTCAGCTATATGCTAACTAAAAATAAAAACAATTAAGATCATAGTTCATTAAACCTTTAACAAAATATGCAGCTTGTTGCAACAAAGTTATTTAACTGTTTAGCATAAAGTGTAAATGTAGCACTGAAACATAACGTTAGAAAACATTAGCATTGCTATTCAGACACATGACTGTTATAACGTTACAGAAAACACATGAATGTGTGCTAAGGCTAATGAATCAAATCGTCATCGCTAATGTTAACTATTACAGCTATCAATATGAGCAAGCAGCAAGTTAACTCTCTGTTTACGCTCTGTTTAGCAGCTAACTAGCAATTTAGCTTACCGAGATGACGGTCCCTCTTCATCATTGTCACAATCAGCCACAACAGCTTTCTTTTCAGGTGCTCGTGCATCGCAGTTGTGCTGCCGTGGAAGGCACGTTCTGACTTGCAGATATTGCATTGCACACGTTTCTCTTTCATTTTCTTAAAATTATAAAAATACTTTTGAGCTCCGTTGCCGGGTAGCCATGATAGCTGAGCCTGTCTGTATAACGTCCTGTGACTTCATCCACGGCCTACCCCGGTTACCACTACTGCGCATGTGTGTCAAGGACAGAAAGGCAGACGCAGCAGTGGAACGTGAGAAAAACGCAGCAGTTTGAGGAGAAAAAGAAAGTAAAACAAAAATGACGCATCGACTATTAAATTAGTCGTATATATACACAGTCAATGCTCTTTTAACTGTCCTGAGGGTGGCCAATAACTAAATATAAACAGATAACCAAGCGATAAACAGAATGCAGTGGGTGTATAGGTATAAACACAAATAGGATAATGTAAATAATGAAAAGTGTAATTTATTTAAAGCACAAACATCAGACTGAGTTAAAATACTCCAGCAGTGCATCTTACACATCAGTTCCTTCCGGATGTTGACGTTCTTGTAACATGCAAACAGAAGGCTTTTCCTTTACAAAACAGACAGATGTAGTTAAAATCATCCTGGGTACAGTCGAAAGTTACTCACGAACTGCTCATTGAAGCCAGGAACGATAGCATAGCACCAGAGCTACGCTCGTGTTTGTGTCCATAAGTAGACCTCCGTCTTCTCAGGGTGTTTAACAATGTCTATAAAGTATAAAACATACGTGATGTGCACTGTGTGCTTTTATATACACATAATTTGAACCATGTTTGCGTTTTGAAGACTGTTATTGTAATTTTTTTGTAAAATATGTGGATTTAGCCATATACTGTACAATATATACTTTATATAGTTTTAGTTGCTTCATATGGAATTAAACAAACATCAGGCACGTGTCATCAAATAGACTGAAAACATTAGGTAGAAGATTTTGGCCACGTGGCATGTTTTTGATTTTAAAAAGCATTTTTAAAAGCATAACAGCATGTCACATTGTTGGACACCACTGCAAGTCTATAAGATGACATAACTCTGTTGTAGGGACGCATGTGTGATGATTAATGTGTGTAATTTTAAATGAATTATTGATGTGAATTAATGGGGTATATGCTAGCCTTATAGTGACACCAAACATATATTTGCCGATCCAGCTCATTTGCGGAAAGAGACAAATAATCAGTGATTATTTATGAATTTTAGACCTTTCATCAATACATCAGTTAAATAACAAGCTCCCATTGAGTAGCAGTGAGTGTTAAAGCATCCACTTTTTATCACTAGGACAAAATCACTCATCAGAGTCAACAACAGCCAAGAGGGACAGCAAATCACAGGGAGACCAAGAACACTTCATAGATTCCTCCAAAGCTGCTCAGGTAACTCAAGCACCACTCACAGGGATCAACTTCTAAGATCTTGACACTGAGGCTTACTCGTTGACATAATGGACTGGTTTTCTGGGGACCAAGTCTAACTCTAGACTACCAAGCAACTAGTTAATTTGGAGACAGTTTAATTAAATACTTTGTCTTTTTTTCTCAAATCTTCCCAAATGATCTCCATCCTTCTCTTTGCATCGTCACTAATGATATTTTCCTCTGTTTCTGGCAGGATATGGAAGATGGTGCTCCTCCAAGCAAGAAAGGCAAAATGGACTCTTCCTCTGAAGAAAACTAACTTGTCTTTTGCCAACTGTTACACTCTAGTGATCTCCCTTTCCTCTCCCTGTATACTTTCAGTCATTTTACTCCAAGCGCTAAGTTGTACATCTCTCTGTTCATCTATTCCCATCTCCCTCAGAAACACAGTCACTCAGTATGGATAGGGGGCAGTTGTGGAGATTTTTTGTCTCGTTATAGTTAATGTGGGGAAGATAAGGAATCAAGCTGTGAGACTTTGGGGCAGGGTTTTATATTGCACTGATGCTAGTACGTTTTGCCCTGTCGTAACATCGCCACCTGCTGTTTCCTATGGAAAGCCATTTTAGCTTTTAATCCACAATCTTTTCAAAAATTCAGCTTGAATGAGTAACGATGTTAGTACTAGTAAAAATTTAATACCAACATGTCGAGAAAATCTTAACAGGTCAAAAGTCAATGTGGAGGGAATTGTTTTTTGGTCTTCATGGCTTTTCCAAATTCATTTTAATTTCATTAGCTACATCAAATGTCTTAAGTTTGTCAAATGTAGAATTGAGTTTGTACTTCTAGCAATTCAATTTTCACTAGTAAACCATCCATTTGAACAGTTAATATTTATTTGAGGAACATGATAGCCTAGGTAGATAATGTTAAAAAAATTAGGTAGGCCCCTAGTGGCTCAGTGGGTTAAGACGCTGACACTATGCCCAGAGTATTGCGAGTTGAAATCCCGGTAATGCTGTTTGCCATTGACAGCTCTCTCCTCTTCATCATTTTCACACTACAGTGTCTGCTGGCTCAGGCATCTTCTGATTGGTCCATTCAGAGCTGGGAATCCTGCGCTTTCCTTTGAGCACGTTGGCTCCCCTGTGACTGTGTATCAGTGGTAGTTGGTAAAGAGGCGTGGCCACATCACACGCAACTGAGGAAGCTTGTGCTCGTCTTCTCCCTCCTAGAGTCAGGGACATTGCAAAGTGTTGGGGAGAGTCAGTAAGGATGGGATGGGGTAATTGGTCACCACTACATTGGGAGGGAGAGAAATCGGCAAATGCTAGAAATAAAATAAAATGGAAAAAATTAGGTGTAATTATTAGCAGTTCAATTACAATGTTTTGGGAAAAGCCATGTGTTATTTTCTAGTGAGAACTGAGATCTTGGACGATGAAATAATTCCTACTAGGAAATGTTAACTTTTGAAATTTTTTTACATGCCAAATTTAGTTTTTTTACTACTATTAATAACATTTTGCTTGTTCTTAATTTATTTACGTTTCTGATACTGAAGCAAAGGCTAAACGGCTCGCTGTAGTTTCCTCTAATGTTTAGAGTGTCTGTGTCCCTCCCAAAGTCAGCCATAGACATTATCATTAATTTTAGTCCATCGCGATCAACTGCCACTTGCTGTTTGAAAGCAAAATCTTTATTCTCACCTTTTGTTTTTGTCTTTGCTCAGGAGGGTCAACACACTGTTAGTTAGTCACGCTGAAAAGGATTGGTTCTGCTGCTGTAGTTGAAAGAGGTTTATTCTTCTTTTTTATTATAATAAAATTCCAGAAGTAGATAAAGGAAGAAAGTAGTAAAGTAAATGGTAACGGTCATGTGAGTGAGTGGTACTAGTCACAGGTTTAAAGTTGTTCTAGCTGTCTGCTTGGACACATTCTGCTGTGAAGACTGTACGTTAGCTTGTAGCATATGTCCTGCTTTGGTTGTGTGCCTTGTGTTACTGATTTTTTTTTTTTTTTTTTTTTTTTTGCTCATGTCCATGCATGTGCGTCTCCCAAGTGCCCATGTCTGTTTCTCACACTCTCCTTTATCTCCCAGCGAAGCGTTTTCCACTTCTAACATTCAGTCAGTCTAAACTGTGACAGTACTAGTACTAGTGCATCTCAAAAATTGTGAATATTTTGAAAATTTTGCATTAAAATTCTTCTAAAAGGTCAATTTTATATTCATTAGACGTAAAGTGACATTTCAGGACTTCTTTATTTTACTGTTGAGTATGACTTATAGCTCATAAGTTAGAAATACAGTCTCATTAGAATATTTAAGGAAATTACTTTTCTACTTTTCCAGTATAAACAAAAACAGCTTGAAATGACTTTACGTGTAAAGAATATAAAATCGGTTTAACTTTTTGAATTAAATAATGAACAAAAATGAACTTTTCCACAATATTCACATTTTATAATGCACTAGTGTGATGTAATACAAAACAAAGCTTTGAAATGCAGGTCACCATTTCAACAGCACCACAACCTTTTTGAAAGTCCACACTGTTCAACTTCGTCTGACCGTCTACCCATCTTATTCATCAAGTATTTGTCTTTTCTCTGGCGAGCGTCTGCTGCGAGACTTTAGCTTGTGTAGCTGTCCACGGGGAAAATAAAGTGATTTTCATTAGACTTTAACAGGCAGGTTACGGATAGACAGCTGTGCAAATACCTCATACTCAGTCCAGCAGTGCTGGCGCTATAAACACTAAGTATGACTTTTAGAAAAAAAATCACTCGGATTATGTCTGCTTGCAAAAATATGTATATATTTATACAATAACATTTTTGTTATTACCCTTTTGTTTTGCCACATTTTTTTTTCGCCAAAATATTGCCTTCTCTAGTTCAATCTTTGAACCTTTTAAGCGAATAATGTACTCATTGGGACCATATTGTTTTGATTTTTCACTCTGCATTAGAAATGTCTTGTACAGAAGTATGGTTGTGTTTCATTTATTTATTCCACATGTAGTTTTTGGTTTTATAAAAAAAATAAATACATATCCTTTGAATAATCTTGAATTTGCGTTGTTTTGTAGGCAGCCGAAGCAACCGTTAGAGCACAGCATGTAGAGGAAATGTGATGAACCTAACCATTCAACTTGGCTCTCTTTATTTACAGCTGTATCTACTATTCCCACCACATCACAGTGGGTGATGACCAAAACCAACATGACACCGGAAACAATGAGCCTCATTCACCAAGAAATCTGTGCAGTTTCCCAAAGATTCTGACATGCATCAGTTTTATTTCAAGTTTCTAAACACACTTGTGCGTTTCTTCCATTCTTAATATCTTAAACTATTATAGGACTTTAACAGTAATATTTAAGAACAAATGTAACAACATTGGTTTTGGTAAATGAGGCTCAATGTGAGATCATCTTCAAAGGAAAAGTGTTTCATGCCAAAGAACACGATTTCAGGAAGTCACTCCTTTTTAATGCTGCTTCTTTGATGGCTTTTAATGATGCATCTGAAGGTGAGGTTGATGCGAGGTGTCTTCACCTTCTTCCGGACTGGGAGGCTATGGTACCAGTATGTGTTGGTGGGAGAGTTCATGAGCAGAAGGCTTCCGTGAGCCAGCTCCAGCTTCACGGGCTCAATGTGACGTTTGTTCAGCCCAGCTCGAGTGTCTCTGTGCCTGAAGATGAAGTCGCGGACAGCCCCCAAAGTGACGGAGGCAATTGGACATGCAGGGTCTAACTCCCTCTCATCATCCCTGTGTTCACCTATATGATCATGCCCATCTTTATACCTGAACAATAAGAACCAGAGGAACAAAGAACTACAGTAATGCAGAAATTACAGTAAAGGCTTTGTCTCCACAAGCCAAAAGACAGCCTCAGTTCTATGCAATGAAACCATAACTCTACAGTTAGCTGGCTACGGCTGGGCCAGTTTTGGTCCAAAATAGGAATGGTGTTCAAACATTTCATATGGTACGATTGTATTTGGGCCCAGAGTTCAAGTGCTATGACAAACCTTTAACATGATCGCTACAGCAGGTCCATGTTTGCAGCATGCAATTAGTTGTTTCACTGTATAAAGTCATTCAAAGACAGTAACATCAGAAAATAAATACCTGTTTATTAGGACAAAGTTGAAGGTCTGTCCTGTTGCATTTGTGACGGCATCGCGGATATACTCTAGAGTTGGAGTCCATGGTCTGGCCTGAAGATGTACTCCAGAGAACGAGTACATCAGTCCTCCATCCCCATATGTTGCCTGCTGTCTTGGAACACTGTGCAACTTCCCAAACAACTGAACTTTAGCTTTGTCACCTTGAAGAAGAGGATGGAAAACCAAACATCATGCTAAAGCGAAATGTTTTTTAGGAGCTGCTATTTAGCAACTCAAATGTCTGTAGTTTAGCCAAAACATGGACCCACCCATTCACTAGGACTCTCCCAAACAATTGTCATGTCTATGACTCAAGGAGGGAAAAGACTAGCACAGCCTCCTCCGATGCAAGTTAAGTCAGCCATCAGTTCTAACCCAACTGCTGCAAGTACATTGTTGCTGGGCAGGATCCCCAGTTCTGATGGATCAGGTGGCAGACACCTGAGCCAGCTGACATTACATGGTTGTAGTGATGGAGAGAGAGCACCATCTAGCCATCCAGAGAGAGGATGGATAATTTTGCTCTCTGGAGCCCCAGCTGACTATGGCAAGTAGCATGACCAGGGTTTGAACTCACAATCCTCTGATCATAGTGTCAGTGCCTGAGTCTGCTGAGCCATTAATTATTAATTGATTAATAATTTATATGTACAGAGGCAGGCACTGGTTCATTTTGTGTTGTGGTGGTGTTTGTATTGTTTAAGCCTCCAAACACTAGATGGCAGTGTTGTAAATCAAACTTTTCCACTCCAATGGAAACAAGTCATGTAAAAGAATACTGCCAACGTTAATATGATCTGATGTTTCATGTCTGTGAATCACAAAATTATGTTTTAGGTAAAAATGATGCAGAAATATAGAAAAGTCTAAAAGATTCACAAACTTTCAAGCATCACTGTGTCATATCACCGGGTTCTTATGGATACCCAGACCTGTTTCCAATCCCAAACTCCAGATGCAAACTTAAAAACAAAAACCAACTGCTTAATATGAGTTGTCAATTATAACAACATATATTAAGTAATTTATATTACAACATTATTAGAATAGGTACTTATAACTACACAATATGTAGTTATTAATTTTTAATACAGTTAAGATATCTAGAAAGATGAGCTGTAGATGATTCATACATTACTCTGAAAGCTGCATAGCATCAAGAACTGAACTATTTTTAAATACAATAATACCAAGAAGGCCTCATTATTCAGTGAAAATCAAATCTCAACGTTATGCAAATTGACTTATTGACTTATTTATTGAACCAATAAATTCTTGTTGATCCCAAAACACTCAATACAACTTCTAAAATATATTTTGGTGTCTATAACATTTTATGTTTAAAATGTTAAGTTGTATATTAGGAACAAAATAAAGAAAATACAACTTTTAAATGCTAGAATGCTACACATTTAAAACATTTCCCAACCTGTGAAGTACTCCACTTCCTCCTCTAGCTGGTTGAAAAGCCTATCTGCTTCATGTTTGGAAAAAACTAAGCCATAGTCACAGTCCAGGCCCTCTGCCTCAATCTTTCGCCAAGGAATGGGATGAGAAAACTCCTCCTCTGGATCATCAGTCTCCTCTACAGCCTTGTGTGTTTTCTTTGTGCTCACTGTTACCACATCCTCACTTTCAGAATGATGTTCTTCCAAGCTTGCAGCTCCTCGCTTCATTCTGACATCTGTTAAAGTAAAAACATGCTATGCTCTGTTTCTCTGTTCTTAGAATAAGAATGTAAAGTTGTCATGGCAGTGGCTAGATTATACGTGTAGATAAAATGCTAATTATATACATAGTTCAGCCACAACATTAGTACCACTCACAAATTAAGCAAGAAACATCTTGTAACAATGGTGCAAATGATGATCAGGGATAATTGAGATTTTATAAATTTTGCCAATTCCATGTTACTAATAAAACTTTCCTAAGAATTGTAAAGAAAATTCTTATTTATATGATAATGGTAGTTTACTGCAGGACACTATACACATATACAATTGTATGCAGAGGTTTGGGCATTTTATATTTTTTAAGTTAACAACACACAGGAAACGTTTGCATATTTTAATTCACACATACCATTTATTTACTGAATGTAACATTTTGAAAAAAAAGAATATTCAGTGTGGCCTGTGTAAACGTTATGACATATTAAATATGGTATTTTTACTCAATATGATGTTTTTTACAATGTGAAAAGAAACAGAAACTTTTACTGTCTAGTTTTACTGTCTTAACTGTTTTATTTATACTAAACTCAAAATATGTCTCAAAATTACTTGGTATATCTCAAAATACTGATGTAGCGAATCACTAATAATAATAATAATGTGAAGTGGTAAATTATTATTATTATTATTATTATTATTATTATTATTATTATTATTATTATGTATGACGGTGTAGGGCGGAGCTTCACTACAGCGTTTCTATTGGCTCTGAGATTATTTGGCGGGAGCTGAAAGAAGCAACAGTCCAGGACACTGAGAAGTTATTAGTTCCTTAAACATTAGTCTGTTTACCCTGACAGCTTTTTTAGATTATTTTCTTTCACCAAAATGATTGGACAGAAAAGTATCACGTCGTTTTTCTCCCCGGCGAACAAAAAGAGAGACTCTGAAGAGCAAACCAGATGCGAGAAAGACAGTAATGTGAGTAACAACACAACACCGATTCTGACTCACCTCTCCGTTAGTCCAGAACTCCTCTATAAACACGACATTTCCTTATTAACGTGTTGGTTAAGACGTCTCAGATCGCATTAAGATGGGTCACTCTTATTTTTCTGAATTAAACATGTTTTCAGGGTCATATCACTAAAGAAAACGTGCTGCTGTCTCCCGCGAAATCCTGAAGTCCCGGATGTAAACAAAGGCTACGTCACATACAAGCGACTTCTCTGAAAAGCACGTGTTCAGATAGTTTAACAACACATTACTATCACTTAGAAAAGTATATTGATTTGGGTACGCACTTGTCATGAGAAATATTGTTTGCTTACCAGTGATTTAAGATTTTAAACGTTGTGTTGTTGGTGGGTTTTAAAGCTGCTTGGTGCAGAAATGCCGAAAACTCATAATGGTTGTAGTGTTTACAAATATTCGACCAGCAATCTTGCCTCTGAGTGTGTTATTCCTCAAACGGCTGTGGAGCTCCACTAAGTACACTGAGATTTCCTCGCAGGCGAGAAAAAAGCTGAAGACGGATAGCAATGACCCGAGCAGCCTGAGTCCAGAGCAGCTCGACCGGATCGCCCGTAACAAGAAGGCGGCTTTGGAGAAGCTGTCTTCCCGCTCCACTCCTGACGGCATCGGGGAAAGCTGGCGGAGAGCGCTGACTACAGAGTTTGGAAAACCTTACTTCAAACAGGCAAGAGTTCATTACTACAACTTAAAGGAGGGTACGGGCTTGACATAAATTTAATTATTATTAATAATAAGAATAAATATGAATACTTTAGTTAAAATATTAATAATATAACATTACTGTTAATATTACTTATTAATAAAATTATCACCCAATTCTGTTTCACCTTGTTAGTCAACTTCACTCCAACTCATTACCACCAATCTTACACTTATTTTTGGAATGCATGGTCAATAGAAATAAATACCTAAATGTAATGCTTAAATTATATCAACATCTACTTGCTTTATATTTGGTAGTGCTTTGTTTCTTTTAGTTATGAAGGAATGTATATTTCTTCAACAGTTAATGACCTTTGTTGCTGAGGAGAGGCAGAAACACACTGTCTATCCACCCCCTCACCAAGTGTTCACCTGGACGCAGATGTGTAAGATTGAAGATGTGAGTTTTACTACACCAAAATGTACAAAAATAATTATTTTCTATTGTATGATACCTTTGTTTTTTGCTGTATTGTTAAACTGTCATTCAGCATAAAAAACCTGGAGTACAGTCACTCATTAATGATAACATTGCTGATTTTGGCAGGTGAAAGTTGTAGTTCTTGGCCAAGATCCTTATCATGGACCAAACCAGGCTCATGGGCTGTGTTTCAGTGTGCAGAGGCCAGTTCCACCTCCTCCAAGGTAATGCTGCTTTTATGACCTTGGTCTTTTACTCTGTGCATGTCAGTACAGTGCACAAATACTCATGATTAGGTATGTTTTTCTCATACATGCCTAAAGCCCTTTAGTATTCATGGTCCACCAACTTGCTTTGATGGCATATCTGGCCATGTTTGGGCTTGGGGCATGTAGCTTCTAGCAAACGCACTATTTGGTGTGACCAAAAAAACAGACTGCAGTCATACTTCTGCAATCACATTACTTTGACTTGGATGAACTAATTAATGATAGCACTGTTTTTCTGACCTTATTTTTTGGTAGTTTTGACTTTAAAGTCATATCATTTCTAACAAACCCTGATAACACAGGACTACATGACTTCAGAGATTGGCGTGGTTGCTCTTAATGTTGTAAATAAGTTTACAAGGTCACTGTTCTTTGCTTCTTCAGGACATTCTGAACATAAATAATGACTTTCAAAAAATGATGCAAATAACAAGACATTTTCACAATAAAACCTTATACAACCTGTTGTTGCACAATGATTTTAAAATATCCCTTTCACAGCTTAAAAATCCCTTTCACAGCTTGGTGAACATGTATAAAGAGCTGGAGACAGACATTGAGGGCTTCAAGCATCCTGGTCATGGCGATCTTACTGGCTGGGCAAAGCAAGGTTGGCATCATTTTTTTTTCAGTTTTATTACTGATTGCATTTAATAATGTTGCCTTAAAACACCACTTTTCTTTGACTTTATAGGTGTCCTGTTGTTGAACGCTGTGCTGACAGTTCGGGCACATCAGGCCAACTCTCACAAAGACAAAGGATGGGAGACGCTAACAGATGCTGTGGTACAGTGGCTTAGCACTAACCTGGAGGGTCTGGTCTTCATGCTGTGGGGCTCCTATGCTCAGAAGAAGGGGGCTGCGATTGATAGGGTATGTATGACAGAGAGTGTGATTAGTAGATGAGCTGTACATGCTAAGAATAATTATAGCATGACTGGTTTTATTTGTTATTCCCTATATTTTCATTAGTGGTGGCAAAAACAGTGATATGACCATATAGTAGTCCTGGCTTTGTAAGGAAAAAGCTTACATATGAAGTGTCCATATGAATAGCTGCTTTAGATTTAGCCAGACATTCTCTTAAGTCTAAGAGTGTTTTCACAACAGCACTGTTTGGTCTGGTTAAAACGGACTGGTTCTTTTGCTCCCTTAGTGCGTTTAGTTTCGTCAGGTGTGAAAACAGTAATCACACTCAGGTGCTGATCAAATTAACCATATAGAGATCCGCGAGAGGAGGTGGCTACGGTCCGGTCCCCAACTAACTGCGGAGCGATTCGTTGTGGTGAGAACGTGATCTGACCCGACTATGGTGTACTTCACATGTTTGAGCTAAACGGAGAACCGGTTAGTGCTAAAACTGTACTGTTGCTGCTGTCACGCTGCACTGTCTCACAGCAGATAAGTGAGGGCTCCCAAGACAGTTAAACAGTGTAATGGAGCCGTAGCTCTGGACAGGTGAGTGCTGTGAGACAGTAGGTGAACATTGTGCGGCAACAGGACAGTGACAGTTTTTGCTCTGCTGCTGCTGTTGTAGTGTTTACTCTCTTTCTCCAGTACCAGACAGCTCTGACCAATCGGAGGAGACAATGTGTTCATGTGAGTTGTTGGGGCGCATTTTGGTGCGTTTAGATTTGTGCCTGTGTGAAAACAAACCAAATAGCAGGAAACACTCCAAGTTAAACAAACCCATTCTGATTCCGACGAGAGAAATGAACTACAGATGTGAAAACGCCCTAAGGTGGTGATCTCCATCACTCTGCAATAATGTATATTCAACTCATCAGCTCTGACTTTTTAATGAATATTTTAGGCTTTACAAAGTGACACACAGCAGCAGTGGGATGAAAAGTGATTGCGTCCATTCTTCTGGCCAAATTCCAGTTTCCCAAACTTCCATACAGACCTCATGGAGCTTATTCAATGTTGTCTCTCCACCAAACCTGAGCAGTTCAACTGCTATGTCATCTGGACCGGATGCCTTTTGTGTAGACAGTTCTAACATAGCATGCTTGATTTCTTCCTTCAGTGGTGGTGGTTCCTTTTCTTGAACATCAATCTGAATGTTATCTTCTGCACCACTGTATAGTTCCTCACAGTAGTTTTTCCATCGTTGACACACCTTCTTTGGTTCCACAAGTTTCATGCCATTTTTGTCCTTGATGGCTACTGTGCGAGGCTGGAATGGTTTGGTGAGCTTCTTTACTATCTGGAATACAGGTCTGCTGTTCCTTTTCTTTGCATTTTCTTCCAGCTCACTGCACAATGAGTCCAACTCAGCTTGCTTATCTCTTCTGAGTCTCTTCTGTACTTCGCTTTGCGAAGTTACATAAACATCTGTTTATGTAAAACAAAAATTTAGTTCAGCTTTAAAGTGACAGATTTTACACATCTAAATCCATGTTTTTATCTCCAGGTGAACACTTCTTACTGGAAAACAATTATTTTAGTGCTCCTAGTTGGTACATATTAACTCTAGAAGTAACCCCCAGAAGTCACATGGCTGGTTCAAGATGTCACAGCATTAAAAAAATGTTGAGCATTGTCATCAACTGCTGCTGAAAATTCTGGTTTGCAACTTCAGTATTTTTTGTTAAATAATAAAAAAAAATCTTTTAACAGGACATTTTACTAAAATCTTGCTTTTCTAGTTTTTCAGGCATCTGGAATGCTTACCAATCCACATACTGACACAATACAACCCGGTCAGTCTGGCTATGTCTGAACACATTAAATTTAACAAGCTGTTCAGGACTTGACTTGCCTTATTATGCAGTAAGGAAACTTAGCCATGCCTGGGGACTTTCACTGCACTGTTGACCACACCAGAGCTTGTTTGAACACCAGAATGCATGTTCAGGACTAGAGATGAGTTTTCTGGTTTATTCCCAGCCTCACAAACAGCTTTCACACTCAACTTTTTATTGTTGCCTTCATTCCCACCCTGATTGCATCGCTGATTACTGCCTTTATTTTGCATATAAGCAGGTCAGTGAATGTGGGGCATTTGTAAGTGAATGATGTCAATGACAATAATGTAATATTGTTTTCTGTTGGGCTTGCAGAAACGGCACCATGTGCTCCAGGCGGTCCACCCCTCCCCGCTGTCAGCACACAGAGGCTTCTTTGGATGTAAGCATTTCTCAAAGACCAATGAACTCCTGAAAAAATCAGGCAAGAACACCATAGACTGGAAAGCACTGTGACTCAAGTGAACATGGACAGCTAAGATGTTTCAATCCCACGTCCATAATAAGCTCCTGTCTTTGTTCAGATGGTCCGTGATCATCTTGAAGTTTTACACTATTTTCATGACTGATAAACACTCAACATTTTTCTGTCATCTTTTTTTGTTTTTCCACATAAAACTAGAATAAGTTATTCTTGATCTGTTTTGCCTTTAGCTTTCTTGGAAAAAGGACAGTTTTGGTTGTCCATTACTTCTAAAAGTATCTACATCTAGTGTTCTTGTACCAAAAAAATGAGCACACTCATCTGAACTACTGATGGAAGAGTGGACCATTTTATTGCCTTTGTAGTTACTGTTTCAGATATCTGCACTTTTTTTTTACTTTGTCCATGTTAAAAAAGGACATTCTCTATTAATAAACCTGCTGTAAAGTACGTCGTGATTGTGCTGAAGTTGCATTTTTAGAATCAGGGAATGCTTATAGTGAGGTACGCTTGCTTTTGCTGAAGGTGTAGGTAAGCAGGCTTATTTTAAGGGCTCGGTATACAGCAATCACACAACAGTTTCACAGTTACAGACTGTAGTCCGTCTGTATCTCTGTTTACTCTGTTAGCCTCCATTCACGCTGTTCTTCAACAGACAGGATCACCACAGAACCGGTATTATTTGGGTCATTCTCAGCACAGGATGTTTATAAGACCAAAACTGAAACCTTAATTACATTTTCATCAGTCACTGGACTGAAAGCACTTATCTGATGTATACAGTCCTACTAAGCAGAACCGTTACTGCAAGGAGATGACCTCTGATCTGTCCTGCATTAAAAACGTATTACCATACTGTTCTCAGCACTGCTGACACTGATATGAGTGGATCAGACACAGCAGAGCTGCAGGATTTAAACACTGTTGGCACACTGTCCACTCTATTAGACACACCTGCCTTGTTGTAGATGTGAAGTCAGAGACAGCAGCTCAGCACTGTTTGTCCTGTAGTCCTTCTCTGGTGCTCACAGGACACTCGGCTGGATAGTTTTGGTTGGTGCACTATTTTCACTCCAGCGGTGACACTGATGTGTTTACAAACATCAGCAGCTCTGCTGTCTGATCTACTCATTCCAGCACAGCACACTAACGCACCACCACCACATCAGTGTCACTGCAGTGCTGAGGATGATCCACCATCCAAATAATAGCTGCTCTGTTGGGGTGCTGATCATTGAAGAACAGGGTGAAAGGAGGATAACAAAGGAAACAGATGGACTACAGTCTGTAATAGTAGAACTACATGACAAAGAACTACATTTACATAAAGTGAAGTAAATCATTGAAATGAAGCCAAATCTTCAAGTGAGATGAATTAGATATGACTTCTCTGTACTGGAGTTGCTGCTATTTTTATATGAACAAACAGACAAAACGCTTCCAGCTTAAAAGCATATTTTGGTTGGTTGTCATGCTAAGATTATAGACAAAATCCATAGTTCCTGTCCCCTGTGGTCTGGTGATGTAGCATGTGGGATGCCAAAGTGAAACACTAAGTGCAAAATGAGACTTTGATCCATTAAAGTGTAGAGTGCTGTGTGCAAAATATAGAGTCATTCACTAAAGAGCTGTGCATAATTTATAATCTTAAATAACTCCCATATTGTATTTTTTTTAAGAAAAGAAACTTTACTATAAACAGGAGCTTATGAGCAGTTGCTGAAGGCTTATGGTGTAGTAGAATAGGCTTCTACCTGAACTCATGAATTTGGTGAAAGTTACTTGTAACTGAAGCTAAAAGTATCATTTATTTCAGAAATGGGGCAAATTACATATATTGTTACCATTGTAGTGGTAGTGCTTTTGATCTCAGGCTGGGTCTGATTAGCACTTGGATGGGAAACTGCCAAGGAAAGCTTATATGGCTGCTAGAAATGATGTTGGTGGGCACAACAGGAGGCACTATTCCAGTGTTCAGTGTGGATCCCAGTGCTCCAATGCATTTACTGGGACACTGCACTGTTTAAATGAGGTCTTCTATGAAAGATGTTCTGCAAAGTATGGCAAAGCTCCTGAACAGTTTGATAGTTGAACCCCCATCTTGGAACACCTCTGCAATGCATTGTGACCATCGTTATCTGATTTGGATGCTGCATTTGACCTATAATTAAGATGGTAATAAAAAAATAATAAATTTTTAAAAATCTTGCAGATTTGTACAGCATAATCGATATTGTGTGATTTTTGTGTGTGCCTTTTTCACAAATTACACACATCTAAAATTATTCTTTTTTCCAAAGTGTTACACAGGCTTTTATTCAGCACAAACTCAGCAACAACCGTGTCAAAACAGTAAGAGTGTAAATAAATAAATAATAATTAATAAATCTACATTTTGATTAAATCTGCTCTAAACTTAGACTTTGGGAAAAATAATTGCAGATGTGCTGATATATTGCGAAAAACACTCAACATTTAAGATTTCTATGCTCTGAACTGAATAACAGGTGTTGGCTACACACTAATCATTCTTCAGAAATTGTATGTGGTTTAATTGGTAAAAATTAAGAAATTTGAGGTGACACTCTTTTTTCACCTAGCCACTAACCCTAATTTGAATATTTACGAGTTAGGTGTGAGACACTCAGGACAGGTCTATTGTTCAGGATCACCTCAGGTGAGGGGTCTTTGTTGAATCCACATTCCACAGATTCCGGGCCTTCACTTAACCTAGTAAAAATGCATATTTTGTGTAGAGTCATAATTGCTGAAAGAATGTCTTATTTGCCAACTCATTCGCCACTATTTATACAGATTTTGTCTGGGGAGGGTATTTTTATACCAGTGGGAATCAAACCAGACGAACCAATGGGAGAATGAGTCATGTAAGGTTCTCCCCAGACGCTGGGTGTGTCTTCCCGGTACTTTAGCCAATTAGGGAGCTCTGGAGCTTTGGCAACGCCACAGTGTCGAGTCCTTTATTACGACCAGAGTTGCCATGTTCGTGATTTTTCCACCAAATTGAGATATTTTGAAAATGAAGTCGCTCATAAAAATTTGCGTTACTTTAAAATTGAACCCAAAAAAAACCCCACTTTCAGTAACATAGTAACGTAAGGACTGTTCGTGTACAATTGTGTCATTTAAACCATAAGGAATAAAACAGGCAGTGAACAGTATTTTGATGGAGATGTGTTAGGCAGACTTTCTAATATTAGATGACTGTAATGAGATCTGAAAATATAGCTGAGAAACATGTTTGCAGTTTTAAAGCAAAAAAAGCAATTATGTACGCACTTTTTTCTTATGATCTTATAGTAATGTTTAATAATAATAATAATAAATAATAATAATAATAAATAGAAGAATGATAACATAAGATTAAAAAGAGATTTACTTGTTAAGCGTTTGTGAATGACCCCTTTACATTTTGGACTAGTTTCAATTTGCCTTGGGTGGCTTTTTGTCAGTTGGTAGGGTGGGATTTGGTAATGACCTGGCAACCCTGATCACCACAAAGTCGTCAGAGCGGAGTTTTGTGTGGATTAAAGAGAAGAAAGGGCGGCGTTTAAAAGTGGAGTGGTTCAAAACATGAACTGTGTGAGTGCTTCGCTTCGTGATAAGCTCGTAAAGGAAAGGCAGGGCGAGAGTATGAGGAGTTAACGACGTTTGTACGAAGTCGGAAAAGACCTGAACAAAGAAGCGGTAACGTTACAAGTATGGCCACCAGACAGTGCCGAGCGTACCGCGGAGCCGCTGCGGACGTGAAGAGGGAGCAGGACGACGATTCGGACGCGGAGGAGACTCAGCTCGGCTTTAAGAAAGCGGACGGGCGCGAGTCGCAGATCATACACAGCGGTCACTTCATGGTGTCCACCCCTCACTTTGAGCACCCTCCGAAGAAAGGCTATGACTTCGACACGGTCAACAAACAAACTTGTCAGACGTATCACTTCGGCAAGATGAGCACGTCCCATCTGTCCATCGACGCGTCTCTTACTAAACTCTTCGAGTGTATGACCCTCGCTTATAGGTGCGTCCACATGTATTAAACCAGTCTTTAGAAACCATATCTGACTCTAATGTCACTCCACAGCCTCGCCAAAGACTGTAGACTTGGCTAATGATACAGAGCTGGAAGTGGCTTCTTGTTCATAAGCGTCTTATACTGAGTTTTTTTGATCTACCTTAAATAGCGCTGAAGCGTGTAGCTGCAGCCCCGCAGACAAGCCCCTTACTGGACGCTAGTTTGTTTTTCAAAATAAAAGCCCCGAGTTGGACGAGGCAGCTTGTAGTGAAACTGCAGCTCTTTTTAGTTAACACCAAGGAATGAATATATATATATATATATATATATATATATATATATATATACTGTATATAACTATTTAAGATAAAAAATTTGTCACACAGTTCGGGCATTTAAAGTGTTACAGCAGCAAAGGGACAGTGACATACTCTAATAGAAAGAGGCATCAAAAGAGACTCTTAGTAATAACAATATAAAAAGTGTAATTTTTTTTTATTGTCAAAACTAAATTTGCATGACTGTTTTACATAGAATATTACACATAATGATTAAATGTTTAAAATATAGCCCATAATGCTGTATCAATTTGACAGTATTGTAATTAATATTGTCTACAATTGATGGTAGTTACGTGAATAGCTAAAATTAAACTAAGCAATAGTATTACAAATACATTCTAACTCAGCTGCATGACTTTTATCACAAAAGCTAACTTCACATTTCAGCGTTGTTTACACATCCGTCCCGTCAGAGGCCAGTCTGCGGAGCTGCAGCTATTTAAGGTGGAACGGGAAGGTGGTGCTAATTACTATTACTGTTGTACATCATCACTTTCCTTGTAACAAAGAAAGCCGGGTATTGTAAGAAAAATATATAGTCTTAACGCGAAGAGGTGAAAGTTTTAAAATACTACGGTGCAGAAAGCTAGCCAACTAGCAAGCTAACAAGACAGGTTTTCAGATTTGTACTATAGTTGTGTAATAATCTTAATAGCTTTAAATGATGTTAATTACATGGTTAATTTGGGGACACTCTTAAGCAGCTAGCATTTAAGTTAACAAATCTAGCTAGACAGATACATAGTAATGTTTTGCGAATAATTATTTATTTATTAATAATCATCTAGCTATCCAAGTCCAGTAAAGAACAAATCAACAAGACTGAAGTTCTTGGCAGACCACAAAGTTGCCTTTGTTTACCTCTGCAGGCAACACCTGGAGGGTTGAAATTGTCCTGGTGTATTATTATGGTTTAGTTATTATACCCTCATTGGCACTCTTCAAGCTTACTTAAGCCATGTAAGTGATTAACCGTCTGCTATTGCAGGTCTTGTTACAGAACAGACATTTTTTATTTCACTGCAGGTTTACTCTCCAGCATTGCAGCTCTTGCATCTTACCCTTGTGAATAAGTGAAGACAGATTCTGTCCCAGTAACTCAATGTCCTGCACATGTGATTGTTGTCATGAGTAAGCAGTTTCCTTTTTCGGGCGGTACTGATGAAGGTGCATCAGCTTGCCATTGTTTATTATGCTCTTGGACTTAGTGACCCCGTACACATCTGTGCAATGAACAAATCTAGCTATGATATAATGCACATTATTACAAGTCTTTGAATAATAAGTCTTGTTATGTTTTAGTCATTTAGGTCTTTATATTGTCTAGTAGCAAGTCAGAGACTGGACAATCTGTAGGAATCTTCCTTGGATTATACCACAGAGTTGACTTTGCTTACTCCTTCTAGACACTTGAACTATCTGGATGGATGAAAGTCTCCACAGGCGTATTTTGACTTACTGCTGTTATGCCTGTATAATCTCAGCCTCATTGGCACTTTTCAGGCTTACTTGTAGATGATTAATTGTCTGCTATTGCTAGTCTAGTTACAAAACCCATGTTTTATATCAATTTTCAGCCTTGTTGCTGTTACATCCTACCCTAAATGAAGACAGACTCTAGCACAACATCTCAATGTCCTGCACACGTGACTGTTGTCACGAGTAAGCATTTTCCTTTCCTGGAGGCACTAATGAAGGTGCATCAGCCAGCCATCGATTGTATACTATACTGAGCAGAAGTATAGGTCTGGCGCAGCCTTCTTTAAATTGAGAAACTCAAAAAAATTTTTAATATTGTGCTCTCAGTGTGATGTGCTACTGAGCTGATGTTTTGATCTACAGATAATTGTTTTGATTAATTAAGGTTTTGATTTTGGATGATTAGTTTTGATGTTGGATGATTAGTTTTGGATCATTACCTCCACTGCAGCTCATCCCAAACATACTGGGTTGAGATATTGGAGTATTGGATGGTGCTCCATCACTCCAGTGAACGCTGCTCCATAGCGCAGTGCTAGGGGACTTTATACCTAATTAGCTGATGCTTGGCATTTGTCATGGTGACCTTGGACTCGAGATAGCTCCAGACTGTCCCGGTCTGTTGGCAGTGATTGTACAAGCTGCGTGGGTGCAATTGAATGCCTGTGTCAGCAGCGATTGCACTTTAAAGTGATTGAATTAAACTAATTAAAGAGGTGCATGAGTACTTTTGTACATGTCGAGTAAATATAAATGTCTTGTATATACTGTGTAGAGTTTCATCAGAAATAGAAAGTTTGTGATGGAATTGTATTAGTATAAAAACTGTAATGTTTACTGGCTTTACCAGTTTGCTGTGTACTTAGTAAGGGCTGTTTATAAGTATATACATGACTGGAGGTTTGTGCACACATTTGATATTAGTGCATTAGTACACTTAAACTGCAATATTTTATATTAATTAATCATAAAATTCTGGAGATTCTGGATTTCTGATTTTCATGAGCCATAAGCCGAACTGATCAACAATAAAACAAAAATAAAATCTTGAAATGTAACTTTAATTGTAAAGAATATAAAATATGACCATTTAAAAAAATTTTAATAATTATTTTTAATTAATTACTTTATTTTTAATTAATAATTTTTCATGATATTCAGTTTTTAGACACACTACATTTCCATCCATCCATCCTATTAACCACTTAATCCAGTTCTGGGTTGGAGTGAGTCCCCCTAACCATTAATTGGGTGCTGGGCATGGCATTACACAGACGTTTTAAAGATGCACTTTAAATTGTTCTTTTATGCTGTGTATCGTTATGATTTTTGTCAGGCAGGGGCCTATAAAAAGGATGTCACATTGGGCTCAGAAATGACTTTGCACACAATATTCTCAGTCTCCACACTGAAGACTACAAGTGACTAGAAGAGGCATTAATTGGCTGTTTACATTTAGAACCCAGAGAACCTGATGCTGCTTATGATTGCTTAGCTGATGTCGTGCAAACTCAGAACAACATCAGTCTCTTGTGTATAGACTGTGTGACCTTGCCTGAATCCAGATAAAACCTGCAATAATCCAGTCTTGTTATAAAGCTACCAATGCTGTTTTCTGTAGTCTTCTATACTCTATTAACACCTTCATATATAACATGAACTGTTAGGATAATTGTGTAATAACTGTAATTACCCAATTTGGTAATTATTCTCTGAAGAAGAAGAATTTCATTAAACGGTTGATGTGCTGACGGATGCAGTTAGGTTACAGCTAAATGCGTTTGGGATGAAGCTTAAAAGGAAAAAAAACTGCACTTTTTATTGAATTTAACGTGATACCACATAAGTCGCGTTTCCATTGCAGTTCTGCGTAAAACTTTATCGATATTCCGTTTTGTCGAAAAAAAAAAACAATTCGACAAAAGTTTTGCAATTCCGGTGTTTCCATTAAATGTGAAATACTTTTATAAAATCACGTGTGAATATGTTTGATCTCGCGATAAGTCATTACAAACATGGCGTCAGTGGATGTAAACACATACTTCAGCTTTATACGTACTGCTACCACGGCACTAGCGCTCATCATCAGCCATCAGAGGAGACGGCGACTTATCGAGGCTTTGGAGCGACAAGCCCCTTATACTTGGGAGCGGCTACGTACGCGGCGTTTTTGGGAAACTGTAGTCGATGATTTTACTGAAGAGCTGTGGATTCAACATTTTAGAATGACAAACTCAACTTTTAATGAACTTTGTGATGCTGTGAGATCTCTAGTGGAGCAGCTGCAAATTGTCCAAGGATTCTCCTCGTTATTCCAAATATGCCGCGTCATCTTCATCCTCTTACTTTCTGTTGTTGTTTTCTTCTTCGTCGTCTTTTTCGCCAATAGAAACGTCCGGTTGTTGATCACGTGACTCCCTTGATGCGAAAAAAGTCAGTTAGAGTGTTTCCATTACACTTTTGTGATATAAACCAATTTCGATACGACTGAAAAACCACCTCATCTTGGCGCAAAAGACTTTAATCGAAAAATGTGAGTTTTTTCGAAATTGTCGTGTTTCCATTAAACAAATTTTTATTCACAATTCTAATTTGCGATATGGTCAATGGAAACGCGACTATAGAAAACTGAACTCAACAAACAAACAAAAAAAACTACACTTTTGAAATGCAAAGTGTGAACAAACACGTTTTGCTATTCAGTATACATTACAGTTCTTTAGATCTGTTTGATATAAAAATGTAATTATTTGAATTAGTTTTGATTGAGCCATTAATGTAGAGTATTATTCCCAGTAAGGTATGCTAGCATCAGATTAAAAACCCTGATGCTTGCCTACAAAGCAAAAAATGGACCAGCCCCTCTCTACGTAATGGCAACGATCAAGTCTCGAGTTGCTCCTTGAGCCCTTCGAGCTCCTAGTACGGCTCAGCTTGACCCACCATCCTTCAAGACATGTGGAAGACTGGCATCACGACTCTTCTCTGTCCTGGCACCGAGGTGGTGTAGCAAACTCCCACTAGTTGTTCTAACAGCAGAGTCGCTTACAGTCTTCAAACACAGACTGAAGAGCATCCCTTTGTGGAGCACTTAAGCAGCACTAGTTTAAACACTTATTGTAATGCATTGTAAAGCTCTTATATTGTACATAGTTGTGTTTCTTTCCTTCTTTCTAGGTATTAGTGATGGTTTAGTTCTAACAGTGTCTGAACTGAAGAGTAGTTTGGACTCTAACCTGTCTGTACTAGCTGAGTTAATTCTCTTAATGTAAACAAAACACTGTTGTACGTCACTCTGGATATGACTGTCTACCAAATGCTGTAAACATAAATAAGCTTAAAGTTCCTCCACACAGGAATGCAGAAATGTACTGTTTCACTTCCAGTATTCCAGTAAGGGTGTTGAGCCAAAACAAATTACTACTGCTTCCTCGAATGTCTTGTGCTGGCTGTTTTTTTTTCCCTCCCAGCACTCTACACGAACACAATGTCCTGGTTATGCAGTGAAAAGAGACATTTTATGCTGCTTTAAAAGCAAAATAACATTTTGGAATTGTAATTCATTTTAATTCGGAGCATGTGCATTGTTTTTGCAGATGTTCTGATGGTTAATTAGACGTTTACTTGGCCTCCATTGCTGTTCTTTTGTGTGATTTTATTTATTTATTTATTTTAGATGGACATATTCTGAGGTCTTTCTGCACTCAAGTCCATTTTCCAGTGATTCTATTGCTTGAGAGTATTTTTGCTTGTTTATCTTTTATCATATTTTGTTTTACGTGTGACGTTTCATTGTGTTGTTTGAGATGTAACTTGACAAGAAGAATTGTTGACCTTACTTATGGAGGAAGTACATACTTCCCTGCCCTCAGCTGTTCACTTTATCACAAGACGGCAATGAATCAAATGACTGAAACATGACTTATTTAAAATTTCAGCAGGAGAAAGAACGTCTGTCATATTTATTACAGAAACTGTGGCATTGACGTATGTGCATGTTTGCGTACAATAGATGTTTTTTATAGTGCATGTGGACTATAGCTTATAAAATGCTGTTAGAGTTTCATGTAGATCATTGGTGTCATCTCAGTGGAAAGATTCACTGAGGGTGTCCGGCTACGCTTTAGAAATAGTAAACAGATTAGATTACTCTAACTGTCCATCATCAGAGTCTTTCCTCCACACTAGATTGGCTCTACGTGTCTTCTCTTGCATAAATAGTAAAATATATTATTATTGAGACATGCTTCATGGTATTTTAATGTATCTTCTTTAGCAGTCACATTATATGCTTTAAGAGTTATTACAGTTTAGGCAAGTAGTGAAACTTGACCCCAAACACTTGTAACACTGTGTAAACCTTGTGAGAAGGTTCTCCAGACAGATGTATACAGTTGTAGTATTGATGCCAGTGATATACTCAATGTGTCAGTTGTTTATATTACATTTTTCACCAAGATACTGCAGTGTTTACTGGATCACGTGGTTGTCAGAAATACCACAGAGCCTTACTGGGCCCCGAGTGGCTCAGCAGGCTAAGACACTGACACTATGACCAGAGGATCGTGAGTTCGAATCCCGGTCATGCTGTTTGCCATCAACAGCCGGGGCCTGAGAGAGCAAAAATTGGCAGTGCTCTCTTCCTATCACTCACACATTGAAATGTCTGCTGGCTCAGGCGTCTACTAATTGGTCCATTACTACTAAGTTGGCTCCCCAGTGACGGTGTATCAGCAGTAGTTCAAAAAGAGGTGGTGACTGCATCACACACAACGGAGGAGGCTTGTGCTTGTCTTCACCCTCCTAGAGTCAGGGACAGTGCAAAGTCATGGGGAGAGTCCCATAGTGGATGGGTTTATTAATTGGCTTCTACCACATTGGGAGAAAATTGGCAAAAATTATAAAAAAGAGAAAGAAATACCACAAAACCTTTTTAATGATCAGCTAAATGTATAATTCTGTTGTTTTCTTCTCCATCAGTGGGAGGTTGGTGTCTCCAAAATGGAAGAACTTCAAAGGCCTCAAACTTCTTTGGAGGGACAAGATTCGCCTTAACAATGCTATCTGGAGAGCCTGGTATATACAGTGTAAGGACCATTGAGTAGACATGCACACTGTACAAATGGCAGCTGTAGCCTTTTTGAGCTTTTGCAATATTGCCTCTTCAATCTCTTTCCCCTTTAGATGTCGAGAAGAGAGAGAACCCGGTCTGTCATTTTGTTACGCCTTTAGATGGGACCATGGACTCAGATGTCCATCGACCAACGGAGGTGAGATAAACATTTTACATGTTTTTTTTATGTTCTCAAATCGTATCAACTTTAAGTAAACCATTATTCTCTCCTCAAGTTTTCTCGTCAGGATCTTCAGATTTCAGATTATTTGAAGATGACGGGCACAGCTTGAGTTTGTCAACAATCCAGTCCAAAGAACACACATTCTTTAGGGTTTAAATACAGTTAGTTATATGGGAGGGATTAAGGGGGGTAGGATTTTTTTTTGGAGGGGACAGCTGAATAAAGGTGTGAAAGAGTCGTTGGAAGTGGAGACATAAAGAAGAGTGGGGGGTTCGACCAGTCTAATCAAATGCAAACAGGAAGATAAGAGACGTTTTGTAAAGAAGCTAACGTGTTAAACAGAAGAAACTTAATCTAATGAGATTGACCGTTTCTTTCACTGGGTTGGAATGAAATTCTGCAGCCATGTTAATTCAATGCTTTGTGTTGAACACCATATTTTATCATGTAAACATTATGCTGGTGCATCCCCAAAAATTACAGTATTGCGCAAAAGTGTTTGCAAATTTAAAAAGGTAAAATGTTATATATTTTACATTCAGACTCTGTTTTAATGTTGGTACCGTTTGAATAGTCATTTTTCTAGTATTTTTGCTAATTTTCCCAATGTAGTAGAAGCCCGTTAACCCGGCCCATCCACTCTCCCAATCACTTTGCAATGTCCCTGACTCTAGGAGAGTTAAGACGAGCACAAGCCTCCTCCGATGCGTGTGCCTCCTCTTTTCTAACTACCACTGATACACCGTCCCTGTGGAGCCAACACACTTGGAGGAAAGCTCAGGATCCCCAGCTCAGATGGACCAATCAGTAGACGCCTGAGCCAGCAGAAATTGTAGTGTGAAAGCAATAGTGAGAGAGCGGCATCTACCCGCCCGGAGAGAGCACGGCCAATTTTTTAATTGCCCCGGCTGTCAATGGCGAACAGCATTACCGGGATTCGAACTCGCGATCCTCTGATCATAGTGTCAGCGTCTTAGCATGCTGAGCTAATTAAGCAAACACTATAATTTTTCTTTGGTAAATAATCAGCGGATCGTTGCAATGTTAATGTTGGTTTTGGACTATAACATGGTATTACATTGTGGTCTATTTTACTCTGTTGTTTGTCTTACCAATTAACACTCTTTTCAATCTCTGCTGATTCTAAGGCAATAGCTACAGAAGGGAAGTACTGGAAGAGAAGGATCGAAATCGTTTTGAGGGAGTACCATAAATGGAGAACATACTTCAAGAAACGGGTTTGTTGTTTTGTTTTTATTTATTGCCCCTCTTAAATACTATGTTGGCCATTTTTTTACATGTTAGTGGTTTTCTATTCTATAATTGTAGTAAAATTGTTATATAACAGTTTATACACACCTGTAATATCTTATGTCTAGTACCTTCCTAATGACCTTGTTTGCAGTTATTAAGGTGTGTGTGTGTGTTTGTGTGTGTGTGAAATGTTTTATGCTTTCACAGTTACAGAAGCACAAAGATGATGATCTCTCCAGCCTTCTCAAGGTCTGTGTGTTTGCTTGTTTACTTGTTTGTTATTTATTTTTTTAATTCTGAACATGGGGAGCTAACTAATAATCAAAACAGCATTGTGAACATACAAATGTTTTGTAGTGATCACCCAACACAGAACTGTGTGACTACTATGACTATTAATACTCTTGTGGTAAAATGTTACCTGGCGTATTGCAGTGTCTTGACTTGTATAAATTTACGGCTTTTGCATGTGAAATCTTGTACTATTTTAGGGTTCGTACGGGTGCTTAAAATCCTGGAAAATGCTTGAATTTTAACGTTCTGTTTTCCAGGCCTGGAAATTGCTGGAATTTTGGAGAAAGTGCTTGAAAATGCTTGAAATTCTAACTGCTTTTACTTTACAATAAATAACTATCTGATTAAATAAGTTCACTTAAGGAAAAAATTGCAGGACGTAAAATAAAAAAGGCTTCGCTCGCGCCTCCACGTATGGTTGGATATTTTAGTTGGACCTGGCAACCCTGGCTGGTGATAACTGCAGTAACATGACGGGAGGCTGCGTTAGCTTAGCCTGCTAGCGTATGTATGCGCACCGCCAGCTGGTGGTTTTGCAGGCTTATTTTTATGAAGCATGGTGTGATAAAATGTGGTAACGCTAGTTTTGTCAGTTACAGCATGACCATTAATGGTATACGCAGTGAACATAACGAAAACTGTTTAGCATCTATCAACATTACTCTGCAAAACGCACCACTGCATTTAGCCAATATGAGTAAATCAGAGTACAGTATACAGTTACAGAGTCATCAGCCAGTTTTCTCTACTACAGTAGACAAATGTACAGAACTCTGAAAAAGTATTAATTCCCCTTTAACTTTTCCACATGTTACACCTACAAACTTAAGTGTATTTTTTTAGGATTTAGTGTAGTAGGACAATGCAAAGTAGCAAGTAATTGTGAACTGAGAGGAAATTATAGGTATTTTTCCACAATTTTTAAATACATACAAATCTGGAAAGTGTATTGTGCATTAGTATTCAGCCCTCTGTACTCTGATACCACTAAATAAAATCCAGTGTCACCCATTTGTAAGGGACTGTACATACATCTTGGGATATGAGAAGTAAATGACTTTAAAGGAGAACTCTGGTGTGAAATGGGCTTTGGGAAACATGATAAGTATGAACTTAAGTAGCCCACCTCTGTTCTCTCCCAGCATTACAAAATACAGGGCTTTTAGCCAGTGCTCCCAACAGGCCAACAATGCTAGCGATAGAGGCATAGTGTTTGTACTTATGTTTTACTACACTCCAAGTCTAACACCTTAATCTTAATGATAAATGTATTGAGAATAAACATTGTAAATAACACTTTCCTCCTGTTTTTAATTATATTTAGGAAAGAAGCACCAAAATCTGATGAAAAGACATAAACATAAAACCATCTCTTGCATTGTGACAAAAAGCAAAACAATCATTTTGAGTATGTGTGTATAAATGCTCTCAATTCGCCCCCAAATTTGACAGACTACAGTAACTGCTCAATCAAATGAATAAGATAAACATTCGGTGAAGTACATTGTTACTTAAATTATGTGAATCGGACACCAATAAATCCATAATTCCTGCTATTTACTTACTTAGAAGTATTTTTTTTTCTCAGTAGCATAGTGGCTGTGAAGTGTGGAGAATAGTTTTGCGATATACTGATTATCGCTGAATCACAGTTTTGAGAGATCACCGTTATCATTAATTTACCACAGCTGAAAGGTGCTGGAGAAACTTGTGAATGGGCCTTGAAAGTGCTTGAAAAGTGCTTGAATTTTACCTTGTAAAAGGTGTACGAACCCTGTATTTGTGCCAAGAGTCCTGTTCTGGATAATATGGTGTACTTGTAGTCTAATGGAATTTAACAGCAACTCATTTGTAAGACTAAAATAAAAGCTTCAGTCTTCCAAATGATGATGTGTTTGCCTATTTGAATGTTTATAATGGTTAAAGACTATGATCTTCAAATTATATTGATTGATAAAAATTATATTATGTTACATTGATTAAATTGAGTGGCATCGTCATAGTGGAGTTTATGTTGCCAGGCTTTGCTGAAATACTTTGTAGTGCTTTTGCTCAGTGTACCTCCGGGCACCAACATGACTGAGCATACATAGTTGTCTCATCATTTTACATTATATTCACATCATTACTTAACATTTCTCATTTGTCATCCAACTTTTAAAACACTTGAAGTGATGCCACCCGTAAATAGACTAGGTTTAATCCACTCTCAGGAACCCGACACAGTGTGACGTTCACCCTTTGTGTACTAAGTGCTTGTGTGAATGTTTTTGTTTCTGGTCTTTAACACACAGTACTATACTGTACTGTGATAATGCATTTGAGTTGAACTTTACTTTACTACTTTTGGAAACATTTAAAACACTTGACAGGTTTAATACAAACTATTTTCTCACAATTGACCAAGATTTACAAACTTGTATACAGCTTAGATTCAAATCATATCCACTCCTACAGTTAACTAGTGCACTGTTTCTATTTCTAAAGCTGTTTGTGTCAACTCTATGCATTTTGCTTTGCATGTCTTCTGACCTGGCCTGCCTGCTGCATTTATCCCCTAAAGGGGGCTGAGGAGCAGTTTTCCCTTTTTGGAGAAGTCCATCCCGACACCGCGTTCCGTATATCCTTGTACCAGGATGAGGAGTTGGCAGGAGGAGATCGCCGTGGTGCTCGCAGAAGCCGCAACTCACCCATCCCCATGGAGATGGACCCGATCTTTGACATGGACGTCCTTATGTCTGAGTTTTCAGACACACTCTTCTCTACACTAGCTTCTCACCAGCCGATTGCTTGGCCTAATCCCAGGGAGATTGGTAAGAGAGTACCTAATGTGTTTCTCCTAATTAAAGTAGAATAAAAAAAAAACCTTAACCTGGAGTTGGTGCTCCCGCAAATTCCTGCAAATTCCACAAAAACACTTTACATTACATTACATTACATTACATTTAGCGGACGCTTTTATCCAAAGCGACTTACAATAGTGGGAAAGTACAGATGCGAAAAAATAATACTCGAGTTGTACTAGTATTTACTAGTACTAGTATACTAGAATTAACATTTGGATATCGAATGCTGAGTGCATATCAGTACTCATGGGGAGTATTTGAGATCACTAGAGCAGGTGCTCTTTGAAGAGCTCGGATTTTAGGAGTTTCTTGAACCCAGTGAGGGACACCTCTGCTCTAGTGGTGGTAGGCAGCTTGTTCCACCATCTGGGAACTACTGAGGAGAACAGTCTGGATTGCTTTGTGTGAATGTTAGGCAAAACAAGGCGACGTTCAGTGGAGGAGCGCAGCGACCGGGCAGGGACATAAGCTTTTAGGAGCGAGTGCAGATAGGAGGGAGCCTGCTCTGTCATCACCTTATAGGCGATCGTGCAGGCTTTGTGTTTGATCCGGGCAGCAATCGGAAGCCAGTGTAGCTCAATGAGCAGTGGGGTGACATGTGCCTGTTTTGGATGGTTAAAAACCAGACGTGCTGCTGCATTCTGGACCATCTGTAATGATGACTTATATCTCTGTGAGATTTTATCATGGAAACAAAACAAAACACCCCGGAAACCTTAAAGTGTCTACTTTTGGTAGTATGTATATAAATGAATAGCTTGATATATTTGTTGATATTTGTGAGAGGAGCTTAAATAAGCATAGACACATTTTTCAGAGCGAGTCAGACAGCTGCACATATTTTCCCGCCAAATGACACATGTCATTCATATGATAATGACATGGTAATTACAGTGTATTGCTTGATGATTAAATATAGTGATAAACTGTAATTGGACTGATTATTGATGTTTTGACATAACATCAGCTGATAATAATAATAATAATAATAATTTTATTAGTGTTGTTATTATTATTAATAATAATAATACTGTTATTATTATTATTGTTACAATTAATAATAATAATAATAATAATATTAGTTTTGTTAATATTATTTATTTATTTTAATTTTAAACAACTTGCCTGAGCAAAAGTGGACACATCTGCAGGTATCTTCTTAGTGTGGCTGTGTTCAAACAATGAACTCCCCGTCATTTTCATGGCAGATGAAGACAAAGCTTCTTAAACTTACCTTTTCATCTCAAGTCAACAGTTACAAATACAAAAAATAATCCAACAGGATATCTGCAGTATACAGTTTATCTGCCATTGGCTGCCCTGCTCTCTGATATACGCATCAGCCATTTAAAAACTCATATCAGTGGTTCACTTTTTTTTCTTTTTTTTTTTGCCCATTTTTATCCCCTTCCCAATGTAGTAGTAGCCAATTAGCCCATCCCCTCCGTTAGGCCTCTCCCCATCACTTTGCAATGTCCCTGACTTTAGGAGGGTGCAGGCAAGCACAAGCCTCCTCCGTTGCGTGTGCTGCAGCCACCACCTCTTTTCAAACCACCACTGATACACCGTCACCGGAGAGCCTAACGCGCTCTGGTTGGACCAAGCAGTAGACGCCTGAGCCAGAGGACATTGCACTGTGAGAGTGATGGGCAGTGAGAGTGCCATCTACCCACCCAGAGAGAGCACTGCCACTCTTGGGGCCCCAGCTGTTGATGGCAAACGGCATGACTGGGTTTCAAACTCGCGATCTTCTGATCATAGTGTCTGTGTCTTTACCCGCTGAGCCACTCGGGACCCAGTGGTTCACTATTTAATTTAATTTACTGATGATGAAACTGACTGATCACAATATACAGTCTGAGCTTTCCACTGTCTGTATTGTAATTATCCTGATATTCTGTCCTCTAAGCACATGCAGGGAATGCAGACATGATCCAGCCAGGCCTCATCCCACTGCAGCCTAACCTGGACTTCATGGACACCTTTGAGCCTCTTCAAGGTAAAATCTTACTCCAGATGCCTGTTGAGCTGTTTGCTTGTTACTAAAATTAATATTTTAAGAAGTAAAACTGAGTAGAAATAAAAAGAGACTTAAAAGATACAAAGGTTTCATTTGAGACTGGTTAAGTATGCATTTCCGTATAAAAACGTAAATATCCTTATACACTATTTTATTTTGTTATTAGGGGCTTTTTCCCCCTCTATCATTAACAGTCAGACTGAAATGTCAGTCTAAACACCTGTTTAACATCGTACATCCCCAGTTATCACTTATCACTGTTAATCTAATGTTTAATTGTGTTGAAAATGTATAATCCTCCTCACTGAATAACCCGCTGGACGTAGTATCACATTGCTTTTCTTTGCTTATTACATGTGAGTGAGTTGTACTGAAAGAACATCCAGCACAGTTGGGCTACAGGTGTGTTGGCACCTCGTTATCATACTGAATCCTTCTTCCTTTTTCCTCTTAACCAGATCTATTTCACCCGCGTCTGCCAATCTACCCCTCCACCTCCCCCACTGCCCCAACTACCACTCCTTTACCCAGCACCAGCACCCCAGCACAGGTAACACCAGAGCACATTTATTTTTAGAATTACTGAACATTTTAATTTTTATATTAACATAAAAACATGTTTTATAAGGAGGTTCCTGAGTGTCTCAGCAGTCTAAGACACTGACACTATAACCAGAGGATCGCGAGTTCTCCTTATCTCCTTATTTCTGTCACCAGTCTCTCTCCAAAATTCTCCATTTTTTGACTAGCCTTTCTTCCGCATAGTTAAAAAACTTCTGAGGTGCGTGGCAATTTACAGACGCGTTGAGCTTTCAAATAATTTTACATACGGTTGTGACCTTCATCAAGTATAAACCAGCCTTTACAGCCCTTTTAAAGTGACATCCTCAGTTAAATACTCTCACTGGCCACTTCATTAGTTATACATACCTTGTATCTGCACTCAGGGGCATCATAGTGGGGGGGGGGAGTGGCACTGAGTTACCAGGGCCCTAAGTGTGGAGAGGGCCCTTGAGGAGTCTGGAATTTTATTTTCCTTTAAATATTAAAAAAAAATTTCAATAATAGGGGGCGGGGCCCTGAGCACTGCTTGTGCATAGGGCCCAGAATTTGGAGCTACGCCCCTGTCTACACTCATTGTACACTCGCCACCTTGTCCGGGTCAATGCAGTACTGATAAAGATCCACCGCCCAAATAATAGCTGCTCTGTGGGGGTCCTGACCACTGAAGAACAGCATCTATAGGGTCAGTGCAGTGGCCAGTCAGTATATTTGGACATGTTATTTTAGGCTCATTAGTGCATCTGAATTTAACACAATAAGATTTTTTGTCATGAAACAAAAACAACCATTCCATTTTTCGTGGCTAAAATTTCAGTGCTTTAGATGTCGTAAATGATTGTGATCAGATAATAGGCAGTAGATGTGGTGCATCTCCTCCAAAGTACAGTCTATCAGCAGAAATACTGTCATTTCACAAGTTGCTGCTCTACTTGTCTTCTCTGCAGACCTCCTTGTTGTCATCCATGCGTCTTCAATCAGAACTGCCGTCCATCTCCTTGGCACATTCTTCAGTGCCCAATCAAGACAGCATGCGCTCTGTTGATCCATCTTACCAGCAGAACTTCATGTCTCTGTACACGGGACAGTTACAACCCTCAGCCCCATCGGTTATCCCTGCCTCCTCTCCTCACTCTCTGCAGTGTCAGGCTGTTGCCACGCTCCCCCAACCCACTGCTGGTCCATCTCCATCCGTGGTCACTCACACCGCCTCATCCACTGTTACACCCAGTGCTGCTGCAACTGCCATCAGCCACAAATCAAACTTTGCCCTCTCAGCTGTCCCTTCTCAATCAGCTCAGCCCCCGCCTGGGCCGTCGCCCCCACCTTGCGTCTCTTTACCCCCACAGCCTCTGAACTTTGCCTTGCCACGACCCATACAGACCTCCAGCTCCAGCAAAAAGACCCGTCACGTGCCCATCGTCCCGTCAACTCACCTCATTTTGACTAGTAAGTTTTATACTCTGTACTTTATTTCATACGTAACTTAAAGCTGGGCAACAGTCAACAGCAGGTCAGGGTTTTATAGATTTTTTTTAAACTGTTTAATTAGTAAACAAAAGCTGTGCTTAAATTTAGACTATGTCAGCCCCTGAGTGTCTCAGCAGGCTAAGACGCTGACACTATGATGAGAGGATCGCGAGTTTGAATCACGGTCATGCTGTTTGCCATCAACAGCCGGGGCCCAAGAGAGCAAAAATTGGCTGTGCTCTCTCTGGGCAGGTAGATGGCGCTCTCTCTCCCCATCACTCTCACATTGCAATGTCTGCTGGCTCAGACGTCTACTGATTGGTCCATTCAGAGCTGGGAATCCTGAGCTTTCCTCTGAGTGCGTTGGCTCCCCAGTGACGGTGTATCAGCGGTAATTAGAAAAGAGGTGGTGGCTGTATCACACGCAGTGGAAGAGACTTGTGCTTGTCTTCACCCTCCTAGAGTCAGGGACAGTGCAAAGTGATGGGAGAGCCCCCTAGTGGATGGGATAAGCCAGTTGGCTACTACTACATTGGGAAAGGGATACAAATTGGCAAAAAGTGAATTTAAGTAATACACAATAGTTTTTTTGTGTGTGTAATGGATTAATACAAACATGAAAAGCAAAACATGAAAAGCAAAATGATTTATCAGATGGTTCTGATTAGTAGTAACAGTTTGTGTGGTTGTTTTAAAGCTCCCTTTGCAGGATCTGCTGGTGCTGTGATTGTCGCTCCGTCCCCTCTCAAACATGATGTGGTGATCACCTCGTCCAGCATTTCACGAGTAAGACATTACATCCTCCATCATCTCTGCAAATACTAGTACATCTTCAAAAATGAAAATATTGTGGAAAAGTTCATTTGTGTTCATATCAGGAAAAACAAAAAAGGCTTGAAATACCATTTTATGTGTATTGAATATAAAATATGACAAATGAAAGTATTTGTGATGTTCACTATATTTTTTAGATGTATTATGTGAGGCAGAGTTAGGTCTGATGCTTGTTTTTTTAAGCCTTCTTTTTTTTAACACTGGGTTTTTCTTCCACAGAGTCAAAAGTCTCCTCAGCTCATTGTGCCCAAAGAGGAAACAGTCTCGAGTGCTTCCATGAATATGAGTCCAGCGCCATCTCCTGCAACAAATGAGATTCTTTTTACTGGTTAGTCTTCAGTTTAAAGTGCCCCAAAGACCTTAGAAACCACACACAGACCCATGTGTCAGTTACATTCTATAATCTCATAAACTGTGTTTTTCAGCAAGAGATGGGCGAACCTCAGGTCAAGGGTCACCTTTAGGGCCAGAGCAGGTGCCTAGCCCACAGTCCCCACTCGGCAACAACACAGGCCTACCCAAGAACGATCCCAACCAGGTAAATTTTTTATTTTTTTTAGATTATAACAGGTAAACTATACTGCTAATCTCTGTACATCCAAACAAAAATGTTGACATTGATTACAATAGATGATCTTTGCATTGTCTGTTCTTATTTTGTATTCCAGTCACTATTTCGGTCACTAGAAATTGACCATGGATCAGCCACTCAGCCATGTCTTTAAGGCAGAAAGGTCATTTTAACTCTTGTATTAATTGTTTCACAGTCCTCAAAACCCGTACTCACTATTTACTAACATATCCCATTAGCTGTAATCATGGAAACAGTGTAAGCATCATTAATTTTAACCCTGGGAGTCTTTAACCTCCTGGAGTCTGAGGGTGTATCAGACACTCTGATGTAGTCTGACATGCTCTGACTTTTTACAAATTACACACATCTAAAATTATTTTTTCCCAAAGTGTTACACAGACTTTTGTTCAGCACAAACTCAGCAACAACAGTGTCAAAACAGTAAGAGTGTCATAAATCTATATTCTGATTAAATCTGCTCTAAACTTAGACTTTCCAAAAACTAGGGATGCACCGATACCACATTTTTTAAAACCGAGTACGAGTACAAGTACTTACATTTAAGTACTTGCCGATACCAAGTACCAATAAGAGTACTAATAAATATCAATACTTAAATTAAAATGAAACTGAGCCTGTATGTGTGTCTTATGGCTCCAGTTAGATGTGTTTGTGATCTATTTAATCTAAACACCTAAGATAATGATAACAGATTACACATTTCCCCTTTATACACTGAAACATTCAAAAATGAAACATATCAGATATACATAATCATCACCGTTAGCGAACTAGCTAGCTACACTACGTTAGCTTACCTTTTTGTAAAGCTCGTGGTGGTGAGAACTGAGGACCTCTTGAGGTTAGTAGTGCTTTTCCCAGTTATTTTACATCCACAAACTTTGCTTTGTTTTGTTTTGTGTGGCAGTGAAAGTGAAATTACTCCATAAATCGCTTCTTCTTTTCCGTCCAAGCTGCAGCAGTGACGTCAGCACGTTGTGTTGTTAACTGACTGACTGACTGTGGAGCTTAGCGTGCTTTGAGGAAGTCAGACGTGCGGCAGGTTTACTTTAAAAAGCGGATTACTGGACAAAAACATGATTTTAGTCATTCTGTGACATTTTCGTTTAGTTTTTATTCGTCGACTAAAAGTCTAATACTTTTAGTCATAATTTTCGTTTTTTAAAATATTAGTTTTTATTTAGTTTTCGTCTCCTTCATTCACTTGGAAATACCTCCACACCGCGGACATAGCTGCTCCTTCTCTACTACCGGGCTGGTTAAAGTCACGCTGCCGTTAAGTGGCTTGTTCAGCTCGGCTGCCGTACGTACTCGTCGTCTTCTTTTTTTCTTTTATTTTTTAATTTTATTTATTTATTTATTTTGTGGCGCAACCTAATACTGTCTGTTAGAAGGAAACGAAGCTCCCATCACGCTGGTATCGGATCCTGTAGTATCGGAGCACTTTTATGAATACGAGTACAAGTACACGCACGTGGTATCGGACAGATACCCGATGCTGGTATCGGTATCGGTGCATCCCTACCAAAAACATATTTTCAGATGTGCTGATATTCCACTAATGTGAGGCGACACTCCGTTTTCACTCAGCCGCTAGTCCTTTGTTGAATATTTGAGTGTGAAATACTCAGGGAGATGTCTATTGATCAGCTTCACCTCAGGTGAGAGGCCTTTGTTTAGTAAAAATACCACATTCCACAGCCGTTAATCCAACCAATGTAATGTGAATCATATGAATGATGGACGGCATCTTTTGGCAGGAAAATATGCGCAGCTGTCTGACTCGCTCTCACAAACGTGTCTCTGCTTATTTAAGCTCCTCTCACAAGAACCTTTAAATATATATTTAGTTTCAAGCTATATATAAAATAAATCTATTAAAATACTCCAGCTCACACATCAGTACCTTCCTTTTGTTGATGTAACATATGAACAGGAGACTTTCCCTTTACACAACAGGGCAAACACGATGTAGTTAAAACTGTCCCAGCACAGCCGAAAGCTACTCATAAACTGCTTGTTGAAGTCAGGAGCGATAGCATAGCACCATAGCTACACTCGTGCTTGTGTCCATAAAGTTTACCTCTGTCTCCTCAGGATGTTGAATCCCTATAAAGTAAAAAAAAAAAATGTTATGTCCAGTGTGTGCTTTTATTTTTTTCATTTGGATCATCTGAATTTTTTAATCTCACAGTCTGACCCTGATTATGTAGTATTGACTGAAAACTGGTTAAAATATTTTTTAATCACAGTCTGTCTGCACCAGTATGCCATAAGCCATCATACATCAACAACAATGCTTAGTGGAAATAATGCTAATTAGCAGTCTTGTTCCAGTGGCTGGTTCACCCTTCAGATGCCAGGAGTTTTTACTAACTTAGAGAAACGGCTCCAGAGAGCTGAAATGAATTACAGGAAACATTAAAGCTCTGTCCACTGGTGTCACGTGACCATTCCAAATATTTGTCTAACCACTTTCACTCAGCCGGCACCTGTTTTAATTAATCTCCGGTTTTTATTTGATTTTATGTGGTTTAGTTCTTGTTTTATGTTTAATACTGATTTAGTTTATCAATAAATATTTATTGTTCTTGTTTTCACTCATATGTGTTTTTTTTCTTTTCTTCATTGATTTGTTTGCAGTTAATTTTTTTTTTTTTAGATTTCCTCGTTCCCCGATTTGTGCAGGCTCAGCTGATGGCAACTTTCTGTTACAGTTTTAAATAAACGTTGATTATATTGATTAATAAATGTGAATTATACTCATTTGAAATGACTCATGTAGATACACTAGTCCAGTGATCCTCACTATTTTTTTCAAAAGAGCCATATTGACAGATCACAGTCAAGGAGAGAGCCACAATATCACCTTAAGTCACTCAAATAATGGAAAAAATAAACAACCCACCTATGAACTAAACCTTTGCGCACTGAATATTTTGCTCTAGCTAGCTTATAGAATTGCTGCTGCCATGTAGCCACCCTGCTGCAGGGTTGCCAGGTCCAACAAAAATATCCAGCCTGAAGTCAGTCTAAAACCCGCCCTTTAGAAGCTTAAACTAGCCCAGAATATGTCTGTCACACGTTTGAAGTGAATGGCAAAACAACTGTGTAGGAGTGTACGACTTAGTATTTTGTTTATAAGGGATTTATTATGATTATTGCTATTTATCTTAAAGTCATTAATAATATGGTAACATGAGTGTTTTATTAGTTTTTTTATAAGTGGTAAACCGTGAACATGGCAACTGTGCTCTGCTGTCTCCTGCAGCCTGCTGTTGAAAACAGTGCCTGTGTTGCCAGGTTCCACAGTATCCCCCATTTGGAACCAACTTTAATTGAGGCTAAATGAGAGGGCAAGTGCTTGGAATGTAAAGCGCATTACAGTATATGTCTCTGTAGCATGCTTTTAAAATACTTTGGCTGTGCTGGCGTACTTTCGTAACCAGTCATGAGAGCCACCAATAACTCGGGAGCCGCGCAATGAGTATCCCTGCACTAGTCCTTTGTACCTTTTGTTATAGCAGAGAAATTAAAACTACAGCCATTTTGGGTTTGTTTTCAGGTCATTTATTCTACATTTATTACATAAATTTGTTCTTGTTATTAAATGTTTTTTTTTCCTTCTTTTTTCCTCCCTTGTCCAGCGAAGTCGAGTGAGCTACATTTCAGCTGAGCAGAAAAGGAGATCCAACATCAACATTGGCTTCAAGACCCTCTGCAGTCTAGTTCCTCCTCTCAAATCACAGTCAAATGCAAATGTGAGTCATTCATGTTTAATTTCACACTTGGTGCACGTGCATTAACACTGATTTACTAACCTAAAATCCAGAATCTGTGAAAGTGCACAATTATTGACCAAAGTGCTTGCACACAGAGGAATTTGACCTCCACATTTAACCTATCCTTGCAGTGGCGGTTTCTGATATGGGCAGCTGTCCAGGGCAACACCACGTCAGGGGCAGCAAGTGCCACGGCCCTGCCCTCCCCCTCAAAAAAATAAATTGCATTATTTCATATAGCCTGTGGAGAGAGTGGAGAGACAGAGAGAGAGAGGGAGGCAGCAGCAGCGCACATCAACAACACCAAATCGATTGAGTTATTTAATCGGGCTATTTAGTCAAAACCGGACTTCTGATTCAAATCGGTTATTTTTTACACCCCTAGTAACACACAGTAATAGAATAGCCAACCGTAAACCACCACCGTTCTCTCAGATGCTGTTTAATGGAATAGTTAGGAAGAAGTCATACACCACCAGTTCACATTGTCCAAGCTGCCTGCCGAAACTATTACACAAATAATCAGACCATGTCAGATAGTTAAGTATTCTTATATGAACGACATACTGATATGTTGCACGGATATAAAAAAACAGTAGTGGCAGTCCAGCTTATGTCCATTTTCTGTGACCTCTGTCTCTCTTGGTGTACAGGTCAGTAATGCTACAACACTTCAGAAGACAGTGGAGTACATTGGAAAGCTACAGCAGGAGAGGCAACAGATGCAGGAGGAGGCGAAGCGGTTACGGGAGGAAATTGAGGAACTAAATGCATCCATAAAGTTAGTGTGTTATTTTAATCGTGTTTTAAAGTCAGTTCCATACACTTTTCCACTTAAAAAAAATGCTCTGAAGTCATTCAAATGTGATTAGAGGTGGGTCAATTCTTGCTATTTATTTATTTATTTAATTTTTTCAAATGCGGAACTGGAAAAAGAGTTGTCCATTGTGATACCATGACCCCTTAGGAGGATAGTTCAACCCCCGTCGTGAAGACGTTTGTGTTGAGCCTGCATAACACATCTGCTGAGGCTGCATTAAATAAAGTAATGACCATTGCATTTGTGTTATTGTGCCAACACTAAAGACAGGATGTCCACCACGCCACTACACAAGTGTCCGATACTGATTTGGCCTTAAAGAGAGCCCATAAATCAGCCGTTCCTCTAGCAGAGTGCTTTACTTGCAGGGTCCTGTATCATCACGTTGTTGAAGGCAGGAGCAGCCAAGGCTTTGCAGACCAGTGATGGACATTATCCCCTTCCCAATGTAGTGGTAGCCAATTAGCCCATCCCCTCCGTTAGGCCTCTCCCCATCACTTTGCACTGTCACTGACTCTAGGAGGGTGCAGGCAAGCACAAGCCTCCTCCGTTGAGTGTGCTGCCACCTCTTTTCTAACCACCGCTGATACACCGTCACTTGAGAGCCAACGCACTCGGAGGAAAGCACACAGAGTCCCCAGCTCCGACCGGACCAATCAGCAGATGCCCGAACCAGCAGACACTGCAATGCGCAAGCGATAGAGTGAGAGCGGCATCTACCCGCCCAGAGAGAGCACGGCCAATTCTTGCTCTCTTGAGGGCAAACAGCATGACCGGGATTCGATCCCGCGATCCTCGGGTCATAGTGGTAGCGTCTTTGCCCGCTGAGCCACTCGGGGCCTACGATTTGTGTTTTAAATGATAAGCACAGACATGTTAATCAGGCAGCTTTTGCAGACCTTTAGCTGATGGATTTAATGTTTTGAAATTGTACTTGTAAATGTTCTGCTGTTTATACTCTCTCTCTGTCTCTGTCTCTCTCTCTCTCTCTCTCTGTGTCTCTCTGTCTCTCTCTCTCTCTGTCTCTGTGTCTCTCTGTCTCTCTCTCTCTCTGTCTCTGTCTCTCTCTCACTCTATCTGTCTTTCTGTCTCTGTCTCTCTCTGTCTCTGTCTCTCTCTCTCTCTCTGTGTCTCTCTGTCTCTCTCTCTCTCTGTCTCTCTCTGTCTCTGTGTCTCTCTCTCTCTCTGTCTCTGTCTCTCTCTCACTCTATCTGTCTTTCTGTCTCTGTCTCTCTCTCTCTCTGTCTCTGTCTCTGTCTCTCTCTCTCTCTGTCTCTGTCTCTCTCTCTCACTCTATCTGTCTTTCTGTCTCTGTCTCTGTCTCTCTCTCTCTCTGTTTCTGTCTCTGTCTCTGTCTCTCTCTCTCTCTCACTCTATCTGTCTTTCTGTCTCTGTCTGTCTCTCTCTCTGTCTCTGTGTCTCTCTCTCTGTCTCTCTCTCTCACTCTATCTGTCTTTCTGTCTCTGTCTCTCTCTCTCACTCTATCTGTCTTTCTGTCTCTGTCTGTCTCTCTCTCTCTCTGTCTCTCTCTCTGTCTCTGTCTCTGTCTCTCTCTTTGTCTCTCTCTCTCTTTGTCTCTCTCTCTCTCTCTCTCTCTCTCTCCCCTTTTTTAGTTTATGTCAAGAGCAGCTTCCAGCCACAGGGGCGCCCATTACACGTCATCGTTTTGACCATATGAAGGAGAAGTTTGATGAATATGTGAAGGCCAGGACTCTTCAGAACTGGAAGTTCTGGATCGTATCCTCCACCAAATTATCTATATTATGTAGATTTTTCTCTGTAGACGGTAACAAATACTTGAGTTAAAATGGAATAAAACGAGGATTAAAATTGTCAGTGTGACTTTTGTACCATTGCCTTTATTGAACAGAGAAGGAAAGTAAGTGTTCAGTGATTGGCCAACAGAGGAAGATGGTTTGTTAGAAGTGGTATGAATATTTCAGAAACAGAAATGTAGAGCAAAGGCAAAGAAGCATGTCGTGATTTTGAAGAGGCCAGAGAACTTGTATTGCAAGCACACAGTTTTATCCACATGCGTTATTTTCATGAACTGCCTTCCTACAGTTTAGCATCATCATAAAGCCTCTATTTGAGTCTTTCAAAGGAAGTGTGTCCACCACCAACATGAACGAGCTGTGTGAGACCACCATGCAGTGGCTGGACCGTGACTGTGCCCTACCTGTCCTCAGACCTAGTAGGTTTTCTCTTTGTGATGTTATTGATTGAGTGATATACAGGTGCATCTAAAAAAATTTAATATGATCAAATAATTAATTCATGTAATTTGATTCAAAAAGTGAAACTCGTACATTATACAGATTCATTACACACAGAGTGTCTGTTTAAGGTGTTTATTTCCTTTAATGTTGATGATTTTGGCCAACAGCCAATGAAAACCCAAAGTCAGTATCTCAAAACAGAATATTATAGCAGACCAATTAAAATGATGTTTAATAAATAAATGTTGTTCTACTGAAAAGTGTGTACAGTATATACACTCAGTACTTGGTCGCGGCTCCTTTTGCAGTGGAGGTGATCAGTCTGTGGCACTGTTGAGGTGGTATGGAGGTGATCAGCCTGTGGCACTGTTGAGGTGGCATGGAGGTGATCAGCCTGTGGCACTGTTGAGGTGGTATGGAGGTGATCAGCCTGTGGCACTGTTGAGGTGGTATGGAGGTGATCAGTCTGTGGCACTGTTGAGGTGGTATGGAGGTGATCAGCCTGTGGCACTGTTGAGGTGGTACGGAAGCCCAGGTTGCTTTGATATCGGCCTTCAGCTCATCATTGTTGGGTCTGGTGTCCCTCATCTTCCTCTTGACAATAACTCATAGATGCTCTGTGGGGTTTAGCTCAGGTGAGTTTACTGCTCAGCACAGTGATACTGTGTTTATTAAACCAGGTGTTGGCACTTTTGGCAGTGCCAAGTCCTGCTGGATAAATGAAATCCACATCTCTATAAAGCTTGTCAGCAGATGGAAGCATGAAGTGCTCTAAAATGTCCTGGTGTGTCTCTCCACTCTTCCTCCAGACTCTGGATTTTGATTTACAAATGAAATATAAAATTTACTTTCAGTGATGGTTTGAGGAGCATCATCAACATTAAAGAATAAACCACTCTGTGTGTAATGAGTTTAACTTTTTGAACTGAATTACTAAAATAAATGAACTTTTCTACGATTTTGTACATTTTTTAGATGCACCTGCAGTTCTGTGCCTTTTGTTTGAGATGTTGTGGTTAAGTCAATGATTACTCTTGAAAACCTTCTGTCTTCTGTTGAGTCTTTAGTAGCAGCAAATATTTCACAGAAATCCATAACTTCAGAAATCAAAATATTAGAGAATGATAAAGCCATTTTTTAAAGCCACAACTAAAGCCAATCAGATAAGCAAACCATAGCTGGTCATGAAGCAGTGAATCAGAGAAAGAAAACATTTTTATGTAGTTTGTTTTACTGATGTCTGCCCACTGAACAGGAAGCAGGGTGAGCAGTGCCTCATCTACAAATAAAGCATGTGATTGAAATTGTCAGAGTGGTGTTAAATACCATGTCAAAGGGTGATCTAGTGATTAATTATTGTGGGTGTTGTCAAGCTGATTTACTCAGCTGAGTGTAGGTGTTATTCTACTGTAAAAGGAAATTCCCATCTGATCAGATAGCTGACCTGACCCTATTCACTTTATAATGAGTCACAAGTCAAAGGTCAATGGGATGTCAAGGTGATCTCAGAGATGAACTTGGTGGAATGGCTCACTTTAAACTTTCTTTAATGAATATCAGGTGATTTGGGAACATGCATTAATCCTATTAGTATTGGATGAATGTATCGGTGGTGTCTGTAAACGGCTCTTCAGTTATGAATTTTCTGCATAAAGTGATTATAGGAATGAGTTTCTTGGGGGAATTGTTTTTTATGGACCTGGTGTCTCATGATTCTATGATCAAGCTTATAATTTCTTAACTTTGTTGTGTTTTGTATTACTTTATTACAATTATTTCCATTTATATTAGTTTAACAGTATTTATCAGCAGATCTTTTTACCGCCTGGAGTCTGAGGGTGTTTCAGACACTCTGATGTAGTCTGACATGGCATGAATTTTTTACAAATTACACCCATGTAAAATTATTTTTCCCAAAAAGTGTTACACAGGCTTTTGTTCAGCACAAACTCAGCAGCAACCGTGTCAAAACAGCAAGAGTGTCATGAATCTATATTTTGATTAAATCTGTTCTAAGACATTCATTATCATATCGACTAATCAGATCATACGTTAATTGGATATAAAACATACAGCTTATCGCACTAGAATGCAGCTGCTATTATATAACCGTCATTAGATTACAGCTATATGTTAACTAAAAATAAAAACAATTAAGATCATAGTTCATTAAACCTTTAATGAAATATGCAGCTTGTTGCAACAAACAATTATTTAACTGTTTAGCATAAAGTGTAAACATAGAACTGAAACATAACGTTAGAAAACATTAGCATTGCTATTCAAACACATGACTGTTATAACGTTACAGAAAACACATGAATGTGTGCTAAGGCTAATGAATCAAATCGTCATCGCTAATGTAAACTTTTACAGCTATCAATATGAGTAAGCAGCAAGTTAACTCTCTGTTTACGCTGTTTAGCAGCTAACTAGCAATTTAGCTTACCGAGATAACGGTCCCTCTTCATCATTGTCACAATCAGCCACAACATGCTTCCTTTTCAGGTGCTCGTGCATCGCAGTTGTGCTGCCGTGGAAGGCAAGTTCTGACTTGCAGTTATTACATTGCACACGTTTCTCTTTCATTTTCTTAAAATGATCCCATTCTTTTGAGCTCCGTTGCCGGGTAGCCATGATAGCAGAGCCTGTCTGTATAATGTCCTGTGACGTCATCCATGGCCTACCCCGGTTACCACTACTGCGCATATGCGTCAAGGACAGAGAGGCAGACGCAGCAGTTTGAGGAGAAAAAGAAAGTAAAAAAAAAAAAGCGACGCATCGACTATTGAATTAGTTGTCGACTAATAGTCGACATAATCATGACTAGTCGACTAATCATGGCAGCCCTACCTGAGTCGCTCTCACAGACGTGTCTCTGCTTATTTAAGCTCCTCTCACAAGAATCTACAAATATATATTTTAATTCAAGCTATTCATATTTGAAAAATAGACACTTTAATGTTTCTGGGGTATGTTTTGTTTTGTTTCTAGGATAAAATATTGCGGTTATACATGTGTTTTTGCAGAATTTTGTTAATATGCTGTCAGCGGGAGAGAGAACTCCAGAGCAGGGGTCACCAACGCTGTGCCCGCGAGCAACCATGCGCCCCCAGGACCCTTTTATGGTGCCCGCAAAGCATGCGCCAAAAATAGCAGAGCTCATATTGCAACTCAAAATAAATATATACATATATTTTTAATTAATGCTCACATTATGCAAATTTTTAAAATAACGTTATATAAAATGTAAAAATTCAAGTAGAAATATTTCATATCAAAATCGCCTCTACGTTAACGGTTATTCGCGCGCGGCCACCCTGCCTCTTCCCTGACCCGTTGACCAAGGTAAGTGATGATGAGGAGTTAGCCTGCTTGTGCTTTTGCCCCAAAAATCATGGCAGAAAAGCGAAAAAGGACATACTCTTTTAATGATGGTTGGGAAGAAGAGTTATTTTTTACGAGAAATGTCTGTGCCTTATTTGCGGGACGACTGTTGCAGTACCAAAGCAGCACAATGTGGAGAGGCACTTCAAAACCTGCCACAGAAACTTCAATGTCAACTACCCACCTGGCAGGGCATTGTGGACAGAGAAAGCCCGTGGGTTAAAGGCAGCTTTAGACAAACAGCGGACTTTTTTTCACGAAGCCGGTGGAAAAAAATCACAGAACGCAACTGAAGCCTCGTTTAGAGCTGCACATTTTTTGATAAAGAACAAAACTTTTTCGGATGGGGAAGTTTTTAAAGAAGCTATGATGCTTGTCGCCAACACATTATTCAAAGATGAGAAACGTGGTCCCGAAGTTCTCTGCACTCTCTGATGTCCAACTTGGAGCAAGTACGATGGCAAGACGAGTGTCATCTTTGTCTGAGAACTTAACAGAGCAGCTGAACCTGGATCTCGCTGCGCGGAGGTGGTTTAGTATCCAATGTCCAACGCTGCAAAATGACATCCACCTTAAAGCTCATCAGTCTGCACCAAACTCTTGGTGCCTTGTGGACAAGGAGAAGTATAGTGGTTTATGCACAGCAGCTATGAAAATTGCCTGCTTTTTTGGTTCAACGTATCTTTGTGAATCAGCCTTTTCAACATGAACTTTATCAAGAAGACAGAACACGCCTGACTGATGCACATGTACAAGACTCACTGAGAATTGCTGTGTCAAATTATTCACCAGATTATAATGCACTGATGAGCAGCATGCAGTGCCAAGCCTCCCACCTTCACAGTAAATGATCTGACGAATCACATTTTTCATTGTTTAAACGTCAGCAATATTCACATTCAAAAATATTGCACAAAATGTTAAATATTCAGAAAGATTTATTAACTTAAGGCAAATAAGTGTTGTTTCCTTGATGATTTGCATTACAAATGCAGCAAGTGTCCCACTGACTTTCAAATGTTTAGTAAATAAACATAAATAAGTGTTTCATGTTTAAACATGTTTTTCTGATTATCATTGCTGTGTAAATTACTGATAATTGTGGAAAATAATTCTTATTGATATGTGACCAATCACATAGTGTCATAATAACTACTGCTTTTTTAATATCATTATACCATTAGTTATCCATGCAGTTTTGTTATTTAGGAAGTTTGTAGCAACAGGTCATGTGTGTCCTTCATTTGACTCCGTGCTCATGAAGTAGCCCTCAGCCTCAAAAAGGTTGGTGACCCCTGCTCCAGAGGGTTAAGGAACTCACACTGATAGTCACTTGTTTCTGCAGCTGTGATTATAATCACCTCTTTAGTAAGCCTAGAACTTAAATTTTACTGATTTTAAATTTTATCTGACTTTGTAAACCTAATACTTTCAGAACTTGCATGGCCACAATCTCACACGATCACCCAATAACTAAAGGTGGGTAATCCAGGTCCAGAAAGTAAAAGTCCACCCCAGGATTTTATTTCAACTGCCTTGTTGGTTCCGCTGCAGATATTCTGCATCAGAGACACATGAAGTTGGAGCAAAATCCTGGGATGGATTTGTACTATCTGGACCTGGATTACCCGCCTCTGCCAATAACTAACATTAATAAACATGCATGTGTGCAGGCTTCTACTGCTAACTACCCTTAATAGAGTGCCTTTAGGAAGTCCTTTCAAGCTCAGTGCATCAAGAGTCCATATAAAGTCCAGGTGGGCCTTTCGCTACATGTAATCCAACTCCACATGACTGTCCTTCTGTATGTGTGAGAGCACAGATGGTTTTTATTGTATTTTATTATTTACTGGCACTTTGGTTCCCTTTCTTTAAGAATCAAATATAATTGTGGTCATGTTCCTCGTATTGTTTTTTTCCCTTACTGTAAATTCACAATATTTCTCTCTCTCTCACACACAGTGGTTTTAGGAACACTGCGACATTTGAGCACCACCACCTCCATCTTGACTGACCCCACACTCCTTCCTGAGGAGGCCAAGCAAGCCGTCACCAACCCCAAACATCACTCCAAGTCATAGCCATATTGATGCTTTTCCACAAAAAAATAAACCTGGACAAATGACACTCAGGCATAGCTGTTATGGGGAATGTACTCAGGAGGCTGAAAACGACAAGGTGACACCTTCAACGTGCCTTAATTAGGTACCTGTTTGAATGTTCTTTCTCCACAGTCAGGTTACTGAATCCTACCTATGCTGGGAGAGTGCTTCCTTTAATGCAATAATAGGGAACCTTTTTAAGGTTTTAACAGTGTTAAGAGGACTTAGACGTGGTCTTCATTGTGCATCTGGGGAGCTCTGGGTCTTTTTTAAGGGACACTGAAATGAAGATTTTAATGAGATGCTGCAGGCGTAGCTCAAAAGGGAATATCCAGTAGCCTTAGTAGATTCTGCCTGTTTGTGCATATTCATAGCAGTATATGTAAACAGTTTACGGACAAACCAAAGGTTTTCTGTTGTTCATCCACAAAATGACTTTTTTGTTTGCACTACAGCTCGACAGGGCTTTGTTTTTACCTGAAACTCTGTAGAGCCTTTTCATAAGCTACTTCCTTATATATCTGAACTCATGTCCCTTCCAGGTTTCAGCATGATCAACAAGTGGTGTTATCCAGCCTTTTAGGACAATCTAGTCCTCATAGTCTTCCATTTTTTATACCTCTCCCAGGCATAATCTCTGTTGTTTTGTCAGCTTAGAGCAATGAAGGCATCTACAATGAATCGCAGGTGTGCCTGATGATTAAAAGGTAGCCTTTATATAAAGCAAGGCTGCCAGTACACAGTAAAAGAATGTGTTCATCAACCACGTTAAGAGTTTCCCTTTTAGCTTGTTTTTTTAGTCCAGCCTGGATCCAGTGCAGTTTCACCTTGGAACCATATGTTGGAATATTTTATGTTCTTGGCCCACACAGCTGTGGAATTGTATCCGAAAATGTTTCAGAGAACTCTTTACACGTTTTACAGCGTTTGGTGATATTTGCTCCTTATCTGTTTACTCGTCAGCTGAACTCATAACTGAAACATTTGAGTCAGCAAGTCGGTTGCGTTTTTTTTGTTATGCATATACGAGATGTTCTTTGAGTCTAGAATTTCTGATGTTACTTGCATTTGCATGTACTTCTCAAATTGGAAAAGTATGCATTATTATTTAAATATTATTATTAATAATAATAATAATAATAAAGTTCTTGATGTTTTGATTCTGTTTTAGCGATTTGGTTGCTCCAGGCTATGATCTCTCAAACTCGAGCATTTCACTGCTATGATCTATAAGCTAGTAGAGAGGCTGCAAAATAAGAGGCATACAAGTAAGAATGTACAAATGTACTACATACTTTAAAAAAATCACTCATTACAAAACAAGCCTGAGCCCGGCCCAACAATTTATATGAAAATAATAACAATGTGTTTCAACTGGACTTGAAACACAATTTCTTCAACTTTTACGTGTGTCCTTAGTTCATTCATTTGTTCTTGGTTCATGTGCTCTGTTTATGATTGCTGGTCATAAAATAAAGAGTTCTAAAAAATACATTGTCGAGGAGCATTACTGAAATAAATGTCCAAAATTGTCACATGACTGTACACTTAAGCAAGACCACCCATCATTGGGACAGACTATTAATGAGCATCATTAATGTGTCTGGTCAGTTGTAGCTTTAAAGGGGATGTATACTTCTTTTTAAACAAGTTAGAATAGGTCTATGGGCTATACAAAACATGGTCATGCACATGGAGATATCACCAGCTCAGTTCTTGCCAGATTGAGTCCCTTTCAGAATGAGCCTCTGTCACTTTTATGCAAATAAGCTGTTCCTGGCCACGCGCCAATACCAGCATTTGCTACACATGAAAATGACAGAACACAGAGGCGCTGTCCAATCATGTGTTTGATCCTGAGCTAGAGCAAGAAGACCTTCACAAATTCATATCTCTCTCAACCCCACCCCCCTTTCTCTCTTTCACTCCCTCCCTCAGCGTCTTTGCACCGGGCTTGTAAACAGAGCAGACCAAAGTGGTGGATTTTGAACTAATATATTGGGTGGAGCTCTTGACCAATGAGGGGTGGTGCCAGGGCGGTTCTATGCTAATTTCCTTATTATGACCTTGCAATAAGGGATCCATTCAAATGACGCATGTGATTCATGCCACACTAAAATGATTCACAGGCTTTTTTAATGCTTGGAGGGTTTGTAGGAGCAGCAGAGACCCAAGTGGAAATACAAAAACTGAGTTTTGCATTATACGGTATGTCCCCTTTGAACACTATTTGCTATAGCAGCTGATATCTGATGTTAAAAGGCATGAATATTAGTTCTGAGATCTAAGCAAACATTACATTTTATTAGAATCTAAATGGACTATTTTAAGACAAAGTTTGTATATATTGGTAGCATAATATGTTTGTCATTTGGAACATAAGCAAAGGCATTACGAAGATAAACAATATAAGCATCTTTATTCTTTCGGTGTTATGTAACACTGAATAATTTTTTTATGCTTCTGTTCAACATCAAATAGAAACTTGATACAAATTTGAATGCAATACAAATTTTCTACACAATATTGAAATAAATAGAATAAATAATGAAATAAATATCTTTGTTCTGTTCTTCATAAACGTTAATAGACCTCTACGACTTTAGGGATTTGTCCAGCCACTGTGATAAAAGCTGCGTGAGGCCTAATACCTTGCAAAACTTCTCGTAGTCTCCATCCTTTTCTGTGTCTATAAAAGGTTTCTTGCAGGTCTTCGCTGGAGGTGCCGATTTGCACTTTTTTTGGCGTAAACTCTTCATGTACTGCTTAAGCGCTAGCAGTCGTTCAGTCACATCATTTTCAATTTTCAGATTAATGGCTTCATCAAAGTACACATCCATGGTCGAGATCATGTCACAGTCAGTGGTGGTGTTATCAGAGCTTCTGATGCATCCAATGCTCAGGGGTTCTCCCGGCTTCTGAGGGGCACATGTTGATTCATGCTGCTGCTGGAGAAATGCAATCCATCAGTTTTTGGCAAAGGAAATGAAATTATTTTTACCAGCATTCTTGAGTTGGTCACGCTCAGTCTTAGCTGTAAACTAGCATCTAATATCTAAATAGTTTTACCCACCATGTGACTGAATAGTTGATCAGCCTTTGTTTTCATCTCCACCATCGCTGCTGTAACAACTGGTGATGCTTGCATGGCAGGTAGACAAAGCAGCAATAAAACTAGAAGAAGAACAAAAGCACGTTAGTGATTGGAAGTTTTCTCTTCGTAGACATGAAATTTGGTTGTTCCGTTATTTTGTCTAAGCAAATTAAGGTCGCCTCGAACTGAAGAGCAACTTCTTTTTAGGTTTGTCAGATATAATCAACATGAACTCAGCTATTTCACATTGCATAAGACATGATCTTGCACAATCTCCTTCCTTTAGCATTCATTCAGAGATGTCCGATTGTTGACAAAGAACCCAACTCCTCCATCACTTACCAGCAGCTTGGAGCTCCCTTCTGTTCATGGCCATTTCGATAGAATTAGATGTTCTGCCGCGAGTTAGTTTGCTCAGTTTGGATTGAAGGGAACCCTTCACTGAACTGTATTTAAGCTGTCATCTTGCTCATGGCTCATCAGATAACATCTAAAGACGTGATGGATTTTTAGCAATTTGGGGATTTTCAGGTGTTCCATTCATTTAGAGAGTTCACAGGTCTGTGCCACGTATGTGAGGAAGTAGTAGCATCAGCAAAACTATAGACAAATATTAAGGGGACACAGTCAATAATATTAACATATTTTATGTTAGGCAGTGGTTTGCTGTTGCATAATTAAATACAAAAATGAAGTAAAACTTGTAAATATGCCTCTTTAAACAATGAACCAACATTTCAATCAAAGTCAGCATACACATCAAAATCAACATACTCTGGAAATGTGTTGATTTTACTCAATTTAAAGAACATTACCAGATTTAACCAGCAATGGCAGCAGAAAAAAATATATATTTTTTTAATTTTTCCACTTCGTTTAGCCATCGACAAGGTTAATGGCAGCAAGCTGTGCTAGTTTTTAAAGACGCAGTTGTTAGGAAATTGATGCAAATCTCAGCGATTACTGGATTTTTGATAATAATTGATATAATTGATAAGCAAATGCATTAAGTCCTTAGCTAACGAGCTGACCAATCATAGCGCACCATGTCAACCAGAAGGACAGTTTATCCTACCATTGTTGAATTCAAATACGCTTACTCACTAAACAGCAAAGCTGTTTACCATCATTAACCCTCTGAAGTCTGAGGGTATTTCAGACACTGATGTAGTCTGAATTTTTTACAAATTACAGCATCTAAAATTCTTTACAAAGTCTCACACAGGCTTTTGTTCAGCACAAACTCAGCAACAACAGAGTCAACACAGTAAGAGTGTCAAAAACCTATTTTCAGATGTGCTGATATATTGTGAAAAGCACTCTAAACATTTCTAGCCAAGACGTTTGAGCTCAGAACTGAATAAACAGAGGTGTTGGCCACACACTGCTCATTACAGTTTGTAGAAATTGTATGTGCTTTTATTTCTAAAGCTTAACTAATGTGAGGTGACACTCTGTTTTCCTCAGCCTACATTGAATATTTATGAAATTGGTGTGAAACACTCAGGGACGGGTCCATTGTTCAGGTTCACCTCAGGTGAGGGGCCTTTGTTTTTGTAAAAATTCTACACATTCCAAGGCCAGTAATCCATCCAATGGAATGTCCGGTACTACAGCTGCCTGCCTCGCTTTCACAAATGTGTCTCTGCTTATTTAAGCTCCTCTCACAAGAATATATATATATATATATGAAAAGTAGACCCTTTAAGGCTTCTGGAGTTTGTTGCGTTTTGTTTGTAGGATAAAATCTCGCTTGTTATATAACTGTTTAAGTGGAGTTTCGTTAATATGCTGCTGGCTGGAGAGCCGACTCCACAAGTCCACTCGTAAAATCATGTTCATATCATTTTCTTCTTACTTCGGATGGAGCTGATCAACCAAATTTTGCTTCTTTCATTTACAACTAAACCTGGAAGGTTAGAACTAAATATTCACCCAAATTGCTCAGTTGTTTACATTAAAATGAATGTTATTAACTGAATATACGCAGTCATATAAGAATATTATGGTCGCCTACATAATAGTGATATTAAACGTCTTGGGCTCGGAGTGTTTGCTCAGTGGTGATCTCTGACACTTTGCTCGTGCCTGTGTTCATTATAGAGGATAATATTGTGGTGCGTTGATTGCTCTGTAACACTTGTTTCCTTCTGGCATCAATGGCCCATGGGGCACCATTGTTTGGGAGTCAGTGTATGAGAAGTCCACTCTCAGTACACCTTCAATACAGCGGCTCTAGAACATCCCTACCATGTTACCACCTTTCACCCGGCACCCTATTATCATGTCCCTTTAGTCAAATCAGGTGCTTTATCCATCCATTATGATTGTTTTGTGCTCTGCTACAACTGACTGGTGTGTTTTTTATTTATACATGCAGCAAACTCTGCCACGTGGCATTTGTAACATTTCAGTGCTTATGCCCGTACTTCACTTTCAGAGACCGTATACATGCTAGTGCTTTTGTATAGACTTTCTTCTGCTGTTTTTCATGTTGCGCCATGTCCCGTTATTCATAGCCCAGACATTTCCTCCATCTCTGTACATCTTTTTATTACAAAACTAAGTTTTGTAACACTTAAGAAAATACCCAATGCTTGTGAAGTTTAGAGATTAAGAGAGAAACAGTGGGGCAGCCCCTTTAAACATGACTGGGGTATATTTTGGTGGAATGCCTAGTAAAGGAGATTCCTTTTCTTCACTTATCATGCATGTATTTTACATGGTACTTACACATCATTCACAGCATCACAAGTATCCTGACACATACGCAACACCATCACACCTCTGTTCAGGGAGTCCTTTATTGTGTCAAGTGAATGTCTGTATGAAATGACGAAGAGGTGTTTTACCAGGCAGTAATGAAATCTTTAGAATTTGAACTTGGCATAAATTTAGGCCAACAATGGATGTTAGGCACATGGCCATCCTGGACTTTTTTGGAATAGTTTGCCAGTCTGCCCCTATTAAGCGTAATGTAGAGTACAGTGTAGTATGGTATAGTGTAGTATAGAAGTATATTAAGCATACTTAAAGATATTTAGAAGATTTCACTCTTTTTCTCATTTAAAATCCAAAATAAGACATCCAACTGATTGTAGAAGGTGGCTCATTACAGATTTTATTGGATTATTTGTATTTTTTAAAAATTTCTCCCTAATGTGTTGGTAGCCATTTGACCCACCCACTTGTAATGTCCCTGGACTCCTCCAATGCATGTGAAGTCAAGCTCTGCCTCTTTTACAACTGCTGCTGATACATTGCTGTCCGTCAGCCAACGTGCTCAGAGGAAAGCGCAGGATCCCCAGTTCTGATGGATCGCCTGGCAGATGCCTGAGCCAGCCAACATTACTTAGCAGTGCTGGGGAGAGAGTGCCATCTTGCCTGCCCGATGGCCAATTTTGCTCTCTCAAGCTCAGGCTGCCAATGGCGAGCATCATAATCATGATCATAGTGACAGCGCCTTAGGCCTACCTTACACTTAACGACTTTCACGCGATTTTACAATCACAGACAAATTTTTAAAGTCGGGCTAAAATCATGCGAGTCTTGCTAGAGTCGAGTTGCAGTCACGTCATGTCGATCGTTAAGTGTAAGGTGGTCAGGACTGAAAGTTTTAGTCTTTTTCGCGTCGAGGCATTCCGATAAAATCAAACATGCTTAATATTATCACAAGTCGTAAGACTTGACTCGAGCAAATAGTGACGTGAATACTGTCGGGAACCAATAGGAGAGCTACGAGAAGCTGCAAAGGCAAGTATACAAATACGTGGCGGGTAAATATGGCTGGAGAGCTCAGAAACTACGGTTCTCCTGGACTGTAGAAAAGGAGGAGAACCTTGTGGAGCGAGCAAGAGTTTTACCATTTACTACACAACGGAGACGAAAAGGAAAAAAGAGGACAAATTGCTGAAGCACTTGAAATCCCAGGTGACTGTGCTATGCTAAAGCTAACTAGCTAACTGAACACTACTGAATGGGGCTACTTAACGATAATTTTAATGTTAAAAGTTATTGTTTTCCCCAACAGCTTGAAGAAAATGAGGAGCAGACACACAGGACCAGGAATGCATGGATGTGAATCATATGTTGACAGTATTTTGAGCTCTGATAGCTCTGTATCTGTAATGCACGTTACTATAATTTAGATTTTGCACTGTTGTCTTATTGTGCGTCGAGTTGTTTTTGATGCAACAAAAGGTTTAATAAACACATTTTGCAATAATTAAACTCTTTATTGCATTAATTCTGTGTAAAACGAAAGCAGATGGGAAATAATCTAAAAATAAATCTCGTTGCAGTCTTTAAATTAGTGACCCTGCAAGATCAACAGTCTTTCCAAAATCTTAAGACTGCGACTAGACTGTGATTAAAAAGTCTGTAGATGTGAGATGGTGTATTAGGGTAGGCTTTAGTCTACTGAGCCACTCAGGGCCCTAATGGATTACATTTAATGTGTTCACTCCAAGTAATGTTAAGAGTCAGCCCAACATAAGCAATTCCAATAGAAATCAAAGCATTTATAATATTATATGATGTCATACAGTATAAATGCTACTGTAATAGTAGATGTAGTAGAAAGAGTGTGAGGTCAAAAAATTCCATCTAGAAAAACTTTTAGGCAACTTAGTGGTGACTCCGCTGAATCATGGAGTCTGACTCAGAAGAGTTTGTCTAGAACATATAAAACTCCCTTTTTAATGAGTCAGGTTTAGATAAGGAAGTTGTAAGTTGAATTATTACAAAATTCTGCGAATCAGACGGATACAGAAGCAGAGCACTCAACGGTCACATGCTTTATAGCGGAATAACATTTCATAACGTGGTAACAAAGCAAATTAAAGACGGTGGTTCTCGATTGCATGGTGTAATGGTTGATGGAGAATGTGTTCAAGAACCCATTTTAGTGCCAAATAAAGCAATTTTCAAAAAGGTCTGAAGAACAGTTTCACCATGCAAAGAACCATTAGATCATGCAACATGTTCTTTAGGTGTCTTTACTAAAGAACCCTTAAAGAACCATGTACACGCCTTGCATAAGCAATAAGCTGGGGACTTAAATTTTGATGGACTTGTTGCAATGACAATAAATTCTGTATTTATATTTTAAGAGTGAAACTTATTCTAATATACAAATATACCATGAAAGACCGTGTAACTGTGGTCCGTGCTTAGACTGTAACTCACTTCTCATTGGCCTTCCTAACCAGTCTCTTCAGTCAAAACAGCTGCTGTCAGATTAACCTCTCGCTCCAAAAATTCATATCACCCCGAGTCTGTTTCAGCTACACTGGCTTCCTGTTCCACTTCACATTCAGTTTAAACAGTAAAATATCTCTTTGGTTTAGCACCAGCCTAGCTTCTGCATCCTTACTGCCCATCCCCAACACTCCGGTCCTCTAATTCTGGTCTATTGATTGTCCCCAAGTTCAAACTGGTCACTGTGGGGGGCAGATTTTTTAGTGTCATGGCCCCAAAACTATCTACTCCTTACCTCAGTCACTCAGAGACTGTCCCACCCTTTCCTCCTTCAAGAATCGGCTTAAAACCTCTCTACCCTCTCCCTATTTTCATTCCTCTGCTCTAAATTTTTTTCCTTACCCCCCCCATCGCTTTGTGAAGCGTCTTTGAGTTTCAGAAAGACGTTATATAAGTTAAAACATATATTAATATTATTATTCAGCTTTTATTAAATCAGTAGGATTTTCAATGAGTTAAACGTTTACAGTCTTTTCTTCTGATCAGTCAAATTAGAAGGTTATTATTGCAGTGATGACTGTATACCATCAATGCCTCTGTCACTCTTAATAAAATGGGAAAAAGCAAGCAACTCAGTCAAATGCTAGGAAAAAATACTGATCCTGTTTCCTTCTTAGGTTCATATTTACAACTCCGTCTACCAAAAGTGATTGTGCAAACAGTTATATGCCAAATACAAAACATTTGTAATGACATAATCACTACATTGGTCAGGAAGGAGGTGCAGAAGAAATCCCAGGATTGTTGCTCAAAAAGTTCAAATGAACCCAAAGACGACAAAGGAAGAGTTGAAAGGCATCAAGTGTCAACTTCCACCAGTAAGACAGTGCTGTATAGCCAAATCCCTAGTGATTGTGTATCAGGTATAATTAAAAGGGTATATTATACATTTATAAAGTTATGACTCATTGAGCCATGCTTGCAACAGTCACACCATAGGACAATTTAGAAATTTGGCTCAAAAATGTAAAACAAAACAGTTTTTAATAACACCAAGTTCAGATCAAACAAAACACATTTAACCACGTACAGCAAATTGGCAGTGCTCTCCCTGGGTGAGTAGATGGCACTCTCTCTATCTCTATCACGCACATTGCAGTGTCCGCTGGCTCAGGCGTCTACTGATTGGTCCATTCAGAGCTGGGAATCCTGCGCTTTCCTCCGAGCGTGTTGGCTCCCCAGTGACAGTGTATCAGTGGTAGTTTGAAAAGAGGTGGTGGGATCACACGCAGTGGAGGAGGCTTGTGCATGTCTTCACCCTCCTAGAGTCAGGACAGTGCAAAGTGATGGGGAGAGCCCCCTAGTGGATGGGTTGGGTTAATTGGCTACTACCACATTAAGATTAAGATTCACCAATTTAGCCAATGTGATTTCAATGGAATTTGACCTCCGCATTTAACCCATTCGTGCAGTGAAACACACACTAAGCTGTGAGAATTTGTGCCTGAAGTGGTGGGCAGCCCTTATCCACCAGCGCCCGGGGAGCAGTTAGGGAGTTAGGTGTCTTGCTCAAGGGCACTTCAGTCATGTCCTGTCTGGGGATTGAACTGGCGGCCTTCCGGTCACAAGACCAGATCCTTACTACTAATACATGGCTGCCCCAATTTTTAGTCGTCATGAACAGGATTACATTATGAAGGGGATAAAAAATGACTATTTACAGACACATGGTCTTATGCAAACATTTGCTTAAATTACATGGTTGATTTGCCACAGTAAATATGACTGTGCACTCAAATGTATTTATTATATTTTCATGTTTTGTTGAGACATTTGATTATATTTTTATTCATTTGTAGAGGTGAACTTATTCATATTTTATAAAGTGGTGTCTAAATTTGTGCATGATTTTTTCCCTCAGCTGACGTCTGAAGTCCATATCAAACATCTTTGCAAGATTTATCATCTCAGAAATATTTCCAAACTTTGCCCTACTCACTGTTTATGATGCTGAAAAGTTGGTTCATGCTTTTGTTTCCTCTAGACTGGATTACTGCAATGAACTTTTCATTGGGATCCCTAACAAGAATCTTCAAAAACAACATTACATTCAAAACTGTCCTGATCCTGATAAAAGTACAGAAACATGAACATACTACACCTACACTCTCTCCATTGGCTCCCTGTCTGCTAGGGTTGAATATAAGGTCTTCCTCCTTACTTATCAGTGTATTTATAAAAATGCTCCTCCGTACCTGAAAAAATTTCTAACTCCACAAGGCTTATCACAATATCTCCACGCGATGAACTCAAATCACCTCATCCAACTACACTCGGCACCATGGGTGGTCAGACGTTTTGCTCAGTCACATCTCATTTATGCCCTCCCTGAGCATTTGAGGGCATTAGACAATTGATAGTTTTAAAATTTTATCAGAACTTATGATTCTTTACTAATTTGTTGATTTTATGTTTTTTTATATTGATGAATTTGACTTTTTGGCACTTAGACAATACAATCTATTATTATAACAAGACTGTCTGATGAAATAATCCATAATCCTTAATTCCCACAGAAAACATAAAACATCACTGATAAGTACCACAAATTCTGAGTTAGCCAATACAGTGCCACATCAAAAAAAATTAAAATATTGAGAAAAAGTTCATTCTTGTTCATCATTTAATTCAAAAAGGTAAATTATCATTTATTTTCTTTTCATTACATGTAAAGTGACATCTCAAGGCTAGTTTTTGTTTTGTTCTCATCAGAATCTCAAATTATTATAATAAATTACTATTAAAACAGTATAAACAAACCAAAAAGGCTTGAAATATCACTTGACGTGTAATAAACATTAAATATAAGTTTACTTTTTGAAATTACTTTCATGAACAAATGAATTTTTTCACAATATGCTAATTTTTTTAGATGCACTGGTATGGTCTGTTTTTTGTGATTAAAAAATACTTCCTAGCAATACAAAAAATATATGTCCTATTTTCCTGTCCTCACAGTACTTACTTGTTGTAATGCTCTTTGTATCCGCATGCATTAGAGAAATCCACCATTACCTCTGATTTTCCTGAACACAGTCCGATGCACCTTGCAAAGCAAAGTGTCTTTTCAGCAGCTGGAGCTCAGGCTGGAAATCACAGCGTTATTCCCTCCCCTGAACAGTGGAGGAGTAACATTTCACAACACCTCCCAATACCAATGCCTATCTTCCTAGAGTATCTATAAGAGTATAATGTCATAAAGCAGCATTTCCCAATACTGGTCCTGGAGCCACACTGCTCTGCACATTTTAGTATTTTCTCAGCTCCCAACAACACCTGATGTAACTGAACACATCTTTGAAGAAATCACAAAAATGGGCAGGGCAATGTCTACAGGACCAGATTTGGGACCCACTGCCATAAAGAAGGGCCATCATAATATGGACAGTAAAAAAATAACAACCATTCACTTCACATAGTAGGCCCTTGCACTGACACACAAACCAACAGGTATAAAAGAGGCTGAAAGATCAAGATTTTAAAACTAACTACAGAAGGAAATCTACATGATTAACAAATTAAGTTAATCAGCTGCATAGGCTACTGTTACTACTGTGCTGTTATTACTATATGCGTATTAGGCTACTGGTACTACTGTACTGTTACTAGGCTACTGTTACTAACATACTGTTGCTAGGCTACTGCTACTAGGCTTCTGTTACTATGCTACTGTTACTGCTCTACTGTTACTAGGCTACTGTTTCTGCTGTACTGTTACTAGGCTACTGTTACTGCTGTACTGTTACTAGGCTACTGTTACTAACATACTGTTGCTAGGCTACTGCTACAAGGCTTCTGTTACTGCTGTACTGTTACTAGGATACTGTTACTGCTGTACTGTTACATTTACATTTACATTTGAGGCATTTAGCAGACGATTTTATCTAAAGTGACTTACAGTTGGGGGTTAGGTGCCTTGCTCAAGGGCACTTCAGTCATGACCTGCCCAGGGATCGAACCGGCAACCTTAACCACTAGGCCACGGCTGCCCATACTGTTATTACTGTATTCAGAACAACTGAGCGGTCAAGAATTAAAACAAAAGTAGATCTGAGAATGAAAAGACGTCCAGTGATAGAAGAAGGCTTGTCAAAAGACAACCATGAAGAAACCTTATCCTTGGTATAATTGAACTAGTTTTACTGGTTAATGATGAATGAAAAATACCAAAATCCTGTTGAGGAACATAATATGGAGGGTTGGGTTGAGATTATCACAGCACAGGTCTTGATTTCAGAATAACAATAGCAAAAGCAAAAAAAACCCAAAAATGATAAACGTAACATTATTGATCTTTGACAATGTAACATGTATGTAACATTACAGCACACTCAGAAATGACTGTAGTATGCTTCCAAATATCTGCTGTGTAGTGTTAATTTTTCCTCAAGACAGGGAAACTGTGCTTCCTGGAGCCGAGTGCTCGCTCTGCTGATTTTAACGAAAGAATGTCTTCCTTCTTGTATGCATCCAAAAGATTAAACAGAGTCCTCAGCTGATGGCGTTTTACCTTCATTACATTTGACTTTGTTTGATTGTATACTGGTCTCACTGTGTCCTGTTTGTAGTTAGACAAATGCTTGCTTGAGTAAGAAAAAGAGTTTATGAAGCTTATCTAAATCAATCTAGAAAGGGTTTTCCCTAGAACTAGCTTAAGAACATGAGGTGCAGGAAAATTACAGCAGAGATTTAATATGTTTTCTTCTGTCTTCTCAAAACACTCAAGTTAACAAGGTAGAGAGACTAACGTGAAAACACTACATTAAAAAAACACACATATTCAAAAAGATGCTGAAAATGACTGGAGGTTGGGTAATGAATACACACTTCTCACATCCATGGCTATTTTGAAAATATAAACCTCAGTAGTGAAAGTCTGAAAATTCATCATGGTAAAAAAACATCATGGAAAGCCATAAAGAGAGGAATTTGATTTGCTCATCAGCATTAAAAAACACACAAAAGACTTATGTTACAGTCTCCCATGAACATGCATTTTCATGTTTTATTTATTTATTTGTTTATTTATTTATTATTTTCCTTGTATACTTTATGTAGGGTGACCTAAGGGTGATTAGGGCATAAAGTGAAATGGGGTTGAAATCTTTTTTCTTTCTTTCTTTTCTTTATCTTTCTTTTTTTTTGCTGAATCCTAACTGTGAAATCACATAATCAAAACCTCATGCCTGGATTGGTTTAAGATAACACAGGTCGGCAGGGTGGAAGAGCATCAAAAAGGAAGTTGACACTGCAACTTATGAGGTGAGGAAAATTACATAAACCTAAGCTAATTTGCATCATGATGTCATATATTATTCAGAGTTAACTTATTGGATTATGAAATGACCCACGTTTAATGTCAAATGGAACATCTTCAGCAATGCTACGGATGCTGACACAAGGCAGAAATTCAAAAAACATCCCAGTCACCCTTAATTCATCCTACATGTGGTTTATATTTTTAGGAAGAGTATTGATTATATGTTTCATGTGTCCCAAAATTCAACTGTATGTCATCACAATTAATAAAAAAGTATGGAGTCACTAAGATTAGATATATAAACCAATAGACAGACAGACAGACAGATTTATTAATTCCAGAAAGAAAATCAGGTATTAGAGTAGTTCAAGTACAGTAAGAATAAAAAACAAAAAATATTACACAGATGTATAAATAAAAAAAAGTAGAATTATATATAGTAATTATAAGTTGCATAGATTCATCAAATATTAATAGATGTATATATGTACATAGACAAAGTGGCAGTGATATGAGTGGAGACCTGTTATAATGCCCACCTGATGTTCAGGAGCCTGTCATCTTAGCAACCCAATGTACAATAATATTCCAACACGCTTAAGATTGTAACATTGTACCATTGTGTAAAATTGTGGCCATGCATTATTTTTTATAACGAAAAGCCAGTTTAAATAAAAATAATACGTGGCCACAACTTAGTAAGGCGTGAGTAAGGCGAACTATTTATGTATTTGATATATTATGTCATCAGAATCCGTAAAAAGCCTAAAAAGAAGACTTTTATTTTGAAAGTTAAGCAGCGACCGGAAGTGTAGCGCATCCGATTACTTCTGGTTGTGTTGGCATTCAGGAGTGATATTTACATTTTAATCTGAAGTTCGATGTTTACCAATGGACGACTTTTATATTAAACCAGGTAAATAACAGGATGACTCTTCTAGATGACAAAACAAAGGGTTTGTAATTATGAGTGTTACAGAGCTTTAAGTTCAATAACGTTACGTTTATGGTCCGTCAGACCACGTAGTGTCAGCAGTAACGTTACAGATTCTCAGCTGAGCTGTACTGTAACTACACCATCTACAACCACACATCAACACATAGAATATCTGGAAAAAAAGTTATTTTGTTTTCATCATTTAGTTTAAACATAAACTATATCCAGTATCCGTCAAAAGTTTGGATACCTTCTGGACATTCAGTGGTTCTTCATTATTTAAAAATGGTCTAGTAGATTAATACTAAAGTCATCCAAACTATGAAGACATACATATGGAATTATTTAGTAAACAAAACAGTGTTAAACAAACTAGAATATATTTTATATTTTACATTTTTCAAAGTATTCACCTCTTGTTTGGATTATAGCTTTCTTGGCATTTTCTCAGTCAGCTTTATGAGGTAGTCACCTGGAATGGCTTTCAGTTAACAGCTGTGTCTTGTCAAGAGTTAATGACTTGCATTTATTGCCTCTTAATGTGTTTTAGACATCAGTTGTGTGTCTACTTTGAAGAATCTAAAGCATATTTTGGTTTGTTTAACACTTTTAAGTTTACTACATGATTCCTTATGTGTTCCTTCATAGTCTGGATGACGTCAGTATTCATTTACTATGTAGAAAAAATGTAAAAACATTGAATGAGAAGGTGTGTCCAAAGTTTTGACATGTACTGTGTGAATATTTGATTTTAATTACACATAAATGTTCATGTGTAATGAATATAAAATGTTTAATTATAAACCAAAAAGAACTTTTTCACAATATTTTATAATGTATGACTGTAGACTGTTGTAGGAGTGTAGTATAATTCCAGTAAATCAAAAGGTGATCACTTATAACAGGATACTACAGAAGAATTATAAAATACATTTTATTATAAAACACAAAACTATTATAGCAACACAGGACAATAGAAAACACTACATATACACTACTGCTTAAATGTTTGTGATCACCCATTAATTTATCTTTTTTATGCCAACACCTAATTTTACTTTAAAAGAAAGTTTGTTTGTTTGGAGTCTGTTTTTGATAGAATCCACAAATGCTACTGTTCCAGATACTCAATCTTTTGTGGAATAAAATGAGGTAGAACAGTGTCACAACATCTTAGCTCAGTTCTGGTGTTTTGCACAAGTTGTTGACAATGAGTTTATTGACTTTAATAAAGCTGTTTACTCTCTACAGAACGTTTAGCACAGAGGATATTTCACAGAGGTGGATATGTTTTGAGCTTCTTTAAAACTTATTTCATGCTAAACAAACTTTTCAAAGACATACACTAGTTTAAAAAGGCTTGCTCATATCTGCTAATGCGTTATATTGTTTATTAAGATTGTTTATGGATTATAATATCAGATTCCGGTGTAGTCACCATATTTCTATGTCTCATAGAGTACAATAGAATAGAATGCTTTTATTGTTTCTCTACACGGGTACAATTAAAAGCCACTTCATTTACAGTGCAAACATGTACGTATTATATACAACATAAGATAAATAAATGGGGTTAAAAGGTGCATAAATCTGAGATTCTATATACAATTAAAAATAGATATGGTGTTATACACAATGTTATTGGACATTTTTAAATATAATAAATATAAACATGTAAATGTGAATAACAGACTTAATGTCTTTAATTTCAAACCTTTTCATTGTTTAAGTGTCTTTGCGTCCTCTTATTTGGGGTCTCAGACAGCTGCTTGGGTTACTTTTACTGTATAGTACACAGGCCACCTTATCAGATAAAAAATAGTAGAAATGTCACAATATTACTGTGTTACTGTCATTTTAATTTCTGTAGTTTCTCAGTGTTTCATAAACAGAGAAATGCCAATATTTTAGCACTAACAGAGGGTTTGATTACACAGCAGAAGCCTGAACCCTGTAGTTCAGGGATACTCATTGCGCGGCTCCTGAGCCACATGCGGCTCGCTGTGCTTTATTGGTGGCTCTCGTGACCGGTTACAAAAGTACGTCAACACAGCCAAAGTATTTTTAAAGCATGCTACAGAGACATATACTGTAATTCGCTTTACATCCAAGCACTTGCCCTCTCATTTTGCCTCAATTAAAGTTTGCTCCAAATCGGGGATACTGTGGAACCTGGCAACACAGGCACTGTTTCCACCAGCAGGCTGCACAAGACTCTGCTGTTGCCAGGTTCACGGTTTAACACTTATAAAAGAACTAATAAAACACTCATGTTACCATATTATTAAGTACACAGTTGTTTTGCCATTCGCTTCAAACGTGTGACAGACATATTCTGGGCAAGTTTAAGCTTCTAAAGGGCGGGTTTTAGACTGACTTTAGATGGATATTTTTGTTGGACCTGGCAACCCTGCAGCAGGGTGGCTACATGGCAGCAGCGATTCTAGCTAGAGCAATATATTCAGTGATCAAAGGTTTAGTCTATAGGTGGGTTGTTTATTTTTTCCCATTATTTGAGTGACGTGGGGTGATATTGTGGCTCTCTCCTTGACTTTGATCTGTCAATATAGCTCTTTTGAAAAAAATAGTGAGGATCACTACTGTAGTTAATTGATTAATAAGACATTTTATTAAACTGCTCTATATGTTGTGTTGTGTAGGAAATCAGGAGCGGGGCTGGAACGACCCTCCACAGTTTTCATATGGGCTTCAAACAACTTCTGCCGGAACAAAACGAAATGTTCTCAACAAGAGAGTGCCCCCGCCTCAGCTCACAGGCCAGAGTAAGTCAGTACATGAGTGGTCACCAGTGTTGTCCACGACAGGCCAGCGTGGCTGCAATAATACATCTGATTCTGCTTGTTTAATCATTTGAACAGAGAACTGATGATCCCTGCATTAGAGTAAATGATTATTAGGTTATTTTGGTACAAGCTTGCTGAAATTTGCATATATTTAAATGTGTGTAATGTGTTTTATTTATTATTTCATTGTGCTTTATGCTCAATGGTTTACTAAAAATCAGATTTACACAATTTCCCTCTTATGGCCAATTTATAGTCCAGTGACAAGCATCATTTCACAATAACAATATAAAAAAGATTCATAATAAGATTGATGTTATATATTGACTGTCAGATGCAACTTAACAGGGTTGAACAATCTGTCCTCTGTTCTGTGTTATGTTTGCAGGTCCGGGGCCCAGGTTGCCAGATTCTCCAGTTATTAGTTCACTTTCTCCAAGTCACACAGGACCTCCTCCTGTGGGTGGTCTGACCCCACCCCCTCCTAAGAGTAGAATCTCTACAGGTGGAGTAACAGGCTCACCGTCAGGTTCCTCAAAGACTAACTCATCCGTGCAAGGAGAGAACGAACCAAAGTTTGATGATGTTCAGGCACCACTTCTCTGGGCACTGGCAGCATGTAGACAGTCTGTAAAGGTATTAAAACTTATTTAAAAATCTGACTGGACAGAAAATGAATTGTGCCAAAATAGGGCTACTTTTATAGCAGCTTTGATCAGGGGTCCTGATGCTGGTCACCTGCAGCTTGTTTTAGTGTTTTGAAGATGAACTGAGCACTGCTGACTAAGCGGTCACACCATGCGCGTAATTTGCGGGGGGGATAGGGGGATTATGACCCCCTCAATAATCTGATCCAATCACTATAACACCCCCCCCCCAATAAAGTCACATAATTTCAATTTACAAAAACATCTTTCATGAATAACTTGTTAATTTTCTTTATTCATGATCAATTTTCGGTAAAATACTAGCATGTTTAATCATTTGGTAATGTAACCCCCCCTCTCCCCACAAAAATTTGGTATCATTCATCCTCTACCAAGCAACAGCGCCTCGCCGTTTGCAGGGTTGCCAGGTTCGTGGGTTTCACGCAAAATTGGACTTGTTTGAAAATCCAGTCGCGGGTGAAAATTCAAACGTAATAAAAAAAATAATCCCTTATAAACAAAATACTAAGTCGTACACTCATAGTTGTTTTTCTCTTTGCTTCAAACTTGTGACAGACATATTTTGGGCTAGTTTAAGCTTCTGAAGGGTGGGTTTTAGACTGACTTTGGATTGGATATTTTTTGCTGGACCTGGCAACCCTGACCGTTTGCTTGCTTGTGCAAGCAGCTGCTGCGGGAGTGGGTGTCGTAAGAAAAAACGAAAAGAGCACCAAAAAGTGTACAAAAAACATTTTTTCATTGTTGGTTGACAACATCGCCTTGTAAAAAGCGGAAAAATCTAAATGAGGTAAATGTATATGTATTATTAGCTGATGACTGAATGACTATGTCGTTGTGTATCAGACACACTATGAATAAACGTTCAGGTATTTTAGCTAGCTCCGTTAGCTAGCTCCACATTTCTTAATTGTTTAAGGTGCAGAGTAAATACAAAGAAAGTTAAATAAACACATAGTAAAAGCATTACAATGTATTTCTAATACGGTTAACCCAAAATTGGCTAAATCCTTTTAGAAAAGTAAATGATTTAATAAATAAATAGGCAGACAACTCGACCCCCCCAATGCTGGACCCAAAGTTACGCCCTTGGGTCACACAGCCCTTGCCACAGAAACCCAGTTGTCTATTTGTGGCTCAGCTGTATATTGTATATTTTTCTCCAGCATCCAACACATCACAGAAGACACGAGAATCAAGTGTTGTTTTACTGTCTAATATATCCCAGATCTTCACATGCAGCATTAATATAAAATAATCAGTTACTTCACCTGTGAGTGGTGTTAATGTTATGGCTGATCGTGCATATCTTGTATATAAAAAGTGATGGAAAAATATCCTCATTTTGTGTATGTTCTTCCCACAGAAACAGGTTTGTGATGATGTCGACAGGCGACTGAAGCTTTTTGAAGAAATGTGGAACAGTGGGAAACTCTCTCTTTCAGTTAAATGTAGAATGAATGGACTTTCACAAGGTGAGTCATCCTGACCTACAAATGGTCATCACATCACAAATCTTAATGTGTGACAGGGTTTACTGCATGTATAAATAAGTCAGCACACCAGTCAGTTGTAGCAGAGTGTACCAACATCATCACGGGCAAAGGACATGAAGTGACTGATGTCTACAAAGACTTTATAATAGCGTACCGGGTGAAGAGTGGAAACCACTCTTTAACCACTAACTTTGTGAGATGTTCTAGATCTGCTGTAGTGAGAGTGTACTAAGAATGGATTTCTCATACAATGCATCCGACCTGCGTAACCGTGGTGCCCCATGGGACACTGATGACTGGAACGATGACTCTTGACGAGTGGTACAGAGCAGTCGACACACCACAGTGGACCATTTAACCTCTATAATGATCAGAGGAGCAATGAGGAAAGTGTCCGAGATCACCACTGAAAGAACTCTGTTACATTTAAGGTGGTCTGATATGACTATTGATACACTTAACTTTCTTATACACACTCATACAGCTTCTCTCTTCTGTGCTAATAGCTCCCTCTTGTGGAGAACCTTCAAAATGACAATCATGGCCTTTTAATGAACTGAGAAACCCTGTAAAGCAGGGGTCCCCAAACTTTTTCCTGCGAGGGCCAAATAACTTGTCCCTTCTCTGATGGGGGGCCGGGGTCAATCACAATCGCAGGGGTGCCTCAACATAAACATTTATTGTTTTCAGAAAGCGACACATAACCAAACATTAATAACCTTTTCCGGGATCTTCACAGAAAAAAAATCAGGAAATAAATAACAACACTACACATTAAATCTGCCAGTGTTAAATCAACACTATTAGAGTCAAATTAACACTGAGGGTGTCAAAATGCAACACTCTCAGTGTTAATTTATCTCTAATAGTGTTGATTTAACACTGGCAGATTTACTGTGTATTAACAAACTAAATAACACTATTAATGAAATAAATAACACTATTAATGAAATAAATAACACCATTTATGAAATAAATAACACCATTTATGAAATAATAACCAAATAACCCTCTCTGGGTTCTTCACAGAAAAAAAGTCTGTGGAACATTAACTTTCTGTTGTGCTGTGCACATCTTAATATGTAAAGTTGTCAGAGCAGAATCTCTGCCTTCAGCATTTCCAGTGCTTCCACACACTTTTCAGTTGGGAACGGCACCGCTGGGTTCTCTGCAGAGAGGTTTTGGGTAGCAGGGAGATGGATGAAGTTGTGCCTTTTCACTTGTTCCAAAAGCAGCGCTAGTTTCACCTCAAATGCTTTTATGTGGGAATACATGTCGCAAATGAGTTTCCACTGGCCTTGTAGCTGCAAGTTAAGGCTGTTCAGCATTTCTGTCACGTCTGTTAAAAATGCCAGGTGCCATTTCCACTCTGGGTCCATCAGCTCTGGGACCGTTTTGTCTTCTGAAAGAAGAAATGCGTTAATTTCGGGTAGCAGCTCAAAAAAACGCCTCAAAACTCTGCCCCGGCTCAACCATCTGACCCCTGTGTAATACAGCACGTCGCCGTGCGCAGACTATATAGGGGGTTGGACCAAATGTGGAGGTGGGCCATATCTGGCCCGCGGGCCGTAGTTTGGGGACCACTGCAATGTTCTCAAATATGCTTGGTGTGGTTTCTGGCACTTTAGTACACATTGTTATCTTAAAAAATGGACAGAAATACTTTGTATAGCTAAAACAGGAAGTTCAGCCATTTGGAAGCCAGAATTTTGTCCATTTATATTGAAAATGTTTTTTTTCCCCCAATGTGTTTTGGTAGTCAATCAGCCTGCCCATTCGTTGTCTCTCCCCATCACTCGTAATGTCTCTGATATTAGGAGGATGCAGACAAGCCTCCTCTGATGCATAATTAATTAGACTTCATTAATTAGACTTCACTAATTAGTTTAATTAAACTTCAGGGCCATTGTCGATTGTCCAGTTAAGCCAGGTCTGTGTCTGACCTTTTTGCTTTTGACTTGTTTAGAGCTGAAGAACAAGAATTGGGATGCAGCCGACGAGATCCACCGAGCCCTGATGGTGGACTATGTAAATGAAGTCAGTCAGTGGATGGTGGGGGTTAAGCGCCTTATCGCAGAAACCCGAAACCTGAACCCAGAGCTACTCCAGGCAGAAGATCAACTGCCCCAGACAGAAGAAACTCCTCAAAGCAACAGCTTGGCTGATCCAGTGGAATGAGGACATCACTTAGACTTGCCATCTGAGCCTTACTTAATACTGAACTTGAGTTTTTCAGACCTCTTTTTAAAGCTGCTGTGAGACCGATCACATCTGAGACTAAGATCAGGTGAGGAAGATTTAGTACTAATACTACAGAACTTTTAACGGTGTAATAATATGTATAAAACATAAACTGGTTCATTTAGCATTTGAACAGTCCCTTTCACTTATAACTTGGGCAGTGAAGGGTACTAGTGAGCCAACTAGAAGTGAACAAACCATGTATTTATGTAAATGATTGGTGTAGTGTAGGGTTGCCCACTTCTGGTTCTGGAGACCCAATACACCCGACTATGACATTCAGATAACACTGAAAGCCTTCATTGCCTGGATCAAGTTTGTTATGGTTGGAGCTCAACTCTACAGGGTGGTAGATCTCTAGGACTGGGCACCCCTGGCGTAGTGGGTTTAAAGAAATATTCCAGGGTTTGTAGACCATTTCCCATCTGCTGCTACTGTGTGGTTTGACCAATTTGCAATGGCTGTCATTTCAAAGCCCTTTTTGTTTTAATGTTGAGCAGAAAAGAAATCCAGAATCTCAAATTAGAATATTTCATTTAAAGTTTGAGAAAATTACTACTCAACCACTACCAACACTTAAAAAGGCTTGAAATGGGGCCCCGAGTGGCTCAGCAGGTTAAGACGCTGACACTATGACCAGAGGATCGTGAGTTCGAATCCCGGCCATCAACAGCTGGGCCAAAAATTGTCAGTGCTCTCTCTGGGCGGGTAGATGGTGCTCTCACTCCCTATCACTCTCACATTGCAATGTCTGCTGGCTCAGGCGTCTACTGATTGGTCCATTCGGAGCTGGGAATCCTGCGCTTTCCTCCGAGTGCTTTGGCTCCCCATTGACGGTGTATCAGCGGTAATTAGAAAAGAGGCGGTGGCAGCATCATAGGCAACAGAGGATTCTGTCCTAGAATCAGGGACAGTGCAAAGTGATGGGGAGAGTCCTAATGGAGGGGATGGGCTAACTGGCTACCACTACATTGGGAAAAATGGGCAAAATGTAAAAAAGGCCTGAAATGTGTCATTTTAAATGTAAAAAAAATATAAAATATGAGTTTTTCTTTCTGAAATAAATTACGAACACAAATGAACCTTTTCACCATATTTTAATTTTTGGAGATGCACTAGTAGAAGGCGGTGGGGAGATACTGCTTTATCTGCACTGTAGCCTTGATTATAACTGTGTTTTGAGGTTCTCTGTTCTACTAAACACAGACACGTGCATCAAAATGACATTAGTTGTAAATGACTGCAGGCTACATATACTGACTGAGGTTAGGAGCAAAACTGTGGGAGCAGAACATGAATACAGCCTCTTATTTAAGTCATGCTCCAGCACATTTCAGTCTCAGTTTGTCTATGTTTGACCCAGTTAAGGGCATGTGTGGTGTGGCTTTAGTTAAATTAAATTACTCCAGGCTATGAACAGCACTCAGAAAAAAAATAAAGCGAAGTTCAGGAATTTTCTATGCAACCACATATCGGCTACTTTCTACAGAGAATTCTGTTTACATTGAATATTACTTGTCATGATTTTTATGCCAGCAGTTATTTACATGCAAAGCAACTGTATCAACCTGTGAATTGGGGTCTAAAGACTATGATATCTGCATGTTTATAGATTCATTTCTGGTTTGCGGTTCGTTAATAAGAAGGGAAGCATATGGCATGTGCTTTAGTGTATCCTCAACATGTCCAGACTACATAGTTGTGTTCTCTGTAACTGCCCAACAATGCCTGATTTTCCTGTTGTGTAAATAAAATGACATTTCACATATTATCAGTTTCCTTCATTACTGGGAGCTCAGACGGAGGAATGAATGAACTGATGACAAGAATTACTGATTGAGTCATCCACTTCCATTTCTGTAGCCCTTTTATGGACACTCGGAGCTCTTTGACATTTGGGACAGACATTAGAGAGTCACCTCAACCTACACCAAAGGTCAGCATCCAGCTGGATGATGCAACACCAGCCAGTCTGCGCCAGAACTCTCTTCAAACATTGGCTATTAGACTTTTATTATTAGGCTGCCATTTTTACATTTTGTCCACAGAACTTGAGATTTGTGGGAATGTGGAAGGGTAGAATAGCCTGACTTGACATGCATCAGTGGAGGCCTGTGCTAGTCTTCACCCTCCTAGAGTCAGAGACATTACAATGAGAGTGGGAGAGTACTTGAGGATGGGAGAGTTGATTAGGGACCAAGACATTGGGGTGAAAATGGGTTTAAAATAAAAAAAGTCACTGATTATTCTGCCTCCTGTGTCATCGGACTGTGGTATAATCTTGACTATCACTCAGCACATATCCACTGTAGCTATTCTTTGTAGTTGGAATGATATTTTTTGCACATGGGGCTATTCGCAGGACTACATATATATTTATTAGATAAATAAAATAAATTAACTGTACAGACACAACATTTAATATCTCAGGATATAATTTTCTGCTTTAGGTGAACAGGCAGGTGTATGTAATTATGTTCTCATGACATAAACAATGAATTCAGGGTGGGCCAGAGAGTCATATTCTATTTGCAGTACTTTTTTACAAGGACTAGACAAGCTGGGTGTGCAATTGGTGCAACTTAAGTGGCTTAGTGGGGTGTCCACAAATATTTGGACACGTAATGTACTTGGCCAATAGAGCCCAATTCTGAAACCAAATACCGAAAAACAGACTGCAGCTGATTTTACCTTTCACCCAATTTAAACGCTTCCAGCTGCTGTTTTCCTAAACACTGTCATTCTGCCCTCGTCTGCAGAACTGACACGACAGTGTTTTCCCAAATATTTTATGCTAGACTAGCCGCTACCTGAACTGGGATCACGTTTAGTGGCGTGAAGAGTTTAGCCAATTACATTCGCCGGTTAACACGGCTGTCCAATCAGAAGTGCAAAATAGGAGCGCTTGTTTGACGCCAACCAATCAAAACGCAAGCCAAAACTATGTTGTGCGCAACCATGCGTTAATGAAGTAGTCACAGTTGCCAGGTGTGCAGTTTTACAGCATAATAGGGCTAATTTGAAAATGCAAAAAAAATCTGAGGTGGCGGGGATTTGTGATAATTTAAAAAATTACAATAACCACCAAACAGCTCATAACACAATAGAAAAGGAGCAAGTTATGTTGGAGATCCTAACATTAGAACATCAATTGGAATGGGATACATGCATACATACGTAGGAAATAACACAGAAAAGAAAATGAATGACAAAGTAAAATAAAAAAGACTTAAAACTAGTACATATACTATTTGCAATTATAGCTTCTTCAAATGTCAGAGGCCTTAGATTTTGGTCTATATTACGTTTATATATGCGGATTTATGGCAAGACATTGGAAGGTGAATTTTCGAGATCTGGCAACCATTGACGTATTGTACGCTTTTTATGAGAAAGTAGGTCAATGCAAAGTTGCCAGGTTCACGGTTTTTTTAGTAACTCGTTAATTGCAGTAAACTTTCAGCGGTGCGGATTTGCTTTCAAAATGTACAATGACCACCAACAAGCTCTTATAAGTAAGAAAGAAAAAGATTATATCGCACAATGATTGTATAAATTGGTCGTTTTAACATTTACGTATAGAAAATTTGATGGTGATATCTTAAGGAAACCCAATAATAGATTGATTAGAATGGAATCTGAAATAGATTAGAACAAATTATAGTTAAAATAATACACTAATAATAATATTAAATTCATGAGAAAGTAATATTGAAAGAAGATTTAAGAGTAGTACTTTTTAAAAGCGTTAGATTTTTGTTAGTCTCAGTGAGTGTACCGCGGCATTTTGTCAGATATTGTAGCTGCAGGTTTTTAGGAGACCTGGCAACCCCGGGTCACTGAGATTTAGCGTCGTAAACTACATCAGAGCGTACAGTCCTAGCCGGCTTCTACAGAAAGCTTGAGTACATCATGGATAAGAAGAGGACTATTAACTTTGGTGCAGGACCTGCAAAGCTTCCACCTTCTGTAAGTATTCCACCTAATTTCATTCATATGTAGACGAAGCTTCTGAACTGACCTATCGTGTCATTTAAGGTAAAACGTGAAATTTAACTTCTTAGCTTTAGTTTTTCTCTCCTCTTAGGCAGTTATTACTTGTGAACACGCGGTGTTGGTGGTGTGAATTAGCACAGCCTGCAAGAAGCTATATACTCCATTTGCTGGTCCTCTGGAAGCAAAATACGCGGTTTTATCAGATAAACACTGTAGGTGTTTGCTGAATTGAGTTTAGCTCGGGCTGTGTCTGAAACGTGAAGTTAGGTGACTTGCTCCCTAAGAAGGCGGCACTGAGGTAAAGGCACTCGTGTTTAAAACAAATTCAGCAGGCGTCAATGCATTATCAAAATAACTAATCATTTTTTAAATCAACCTTTATCATTTAGATTTGGACACGGCTGTTTCACTTCCTGTATCAGAAGGCAGCCTGAGTAGGCAGAATGTCGGTTTGCGACACAGCCCTCACCAACCTGAGTCCTCGTTGGTGAATGTCAGTAATGATGTTGCATCAGCCGCTCATTCACCTCGCTTTTCTTGTCTGAAGGCATTGATGTGCTTCACTGACAGTGAACTTTCACGCGAGAGGCTGTGTAGGTGTTAAAATTTGTTTTCTGGATTAAAGGGAAGGTTACGTGCAGAATAAATCCTGCATCATTTTCCATGTGACGTCATCATAAACAAAGCTTCAAAAACACTTAATTGAGAGAGCTCGGCATTTTTTTATAATGGACAATAACACTAATTTATATTTTGATTCCATGCCAGTGCTGCTAAGCTAAACAGCTGTAGCACCTGCACATGCAAAGTCACTGAAGCTAAGCAGGCGTGGGTTTGTTTATTACTTGGATGGAAGACCTCCAAGGAAAAGTCTTTGTGGCTGCTGGAAGTGGTGTAGGTGGGTTAATGAGAGGCGCTGTTTCTGTGTGGATCCCAATGCACGAGTGCAGTGATGGGGACACTACTGTATAAATGGTGCCATCTTTCACTGGGCATGTAAATCCAAGGTCCCAATTCTTTGAAGTCAGAAGACATCCCTGGTCATTTCCTTTAAATGAGGTGTTACCCTGATGTCCCATCTTCTCCTAATCTTCCTCATCTTCAAAAACTGGCTTACAGTCTACTCACCTCTTGGTCTAGTACTTAATGTGTGGTCAGAGTTCTGCTGTGGACCGGCTGCTCTTGCATCATCCAGTCGGAGTCTTACCATTGGTGGTGATTGAGGTCCAAGAGCTTTGAGTGTCTACAAAAGAGCTGAAGACGTGGAACTTTAATATATTGACACTGACACATTTAAAGGATGAATCTGAAGGTCAAATCACCATCTTGAACTCTTTAGACCATGTTCTTCATTTGTTTAAACATGTCACATGAACAGGTGTAGCCTTAGTAAGTGTATAATGTGCTACTTCTGGTTCATCTGCCGGCCAGCAGACCATGACCTTCATCTTTTAGCCTCAAAGATGAGTTTTTGCTCAGTCTAAGACAGTGGACCATAACACAGTATTTATGTGAGCTTTGTAAAAGGTTCACTGGAATGGAAATGTTTCAGTAGCCATTCCATCATTAATTATAATTAACGACAGGATCAACCTGTTTTTACTGTCAACATAAGATAGAATACATAGATGAAAGATGAAGTAATTGCAGGTACCAAAGCAGTGTCTATCATTGTAGTTTAACTATTCTTTAAATACCCTGGAGTGATGGAAGATGAATAATGAGACTCTACTATATGGATAAATGGTATGTGTGTGCCGTTTACCTGGTGAAGTGATGAACTTTTGTGAATAACAAGCTGGTGAAAGGAGAAAGATGCTTTGGGTCCTGACATTCATATGGATGCCACACTCATAAACAGGTACATTATTTAATGTGTGATATGCTCTAATGGCAGTGACCATATTCAGCAGGATGATACTCTCTCCCACACTACAAAATAATAAGGAATGGATTGAGGAACATCACACAGAGTTCAGGATGTTGACTTGGCTTACCCAGATCTTGGTATCTTGGGATGTGTGGAATATGCTGGACATACAAGCCAGATTTTAGGTACAGTTGACACACTAATCCAGTCTTTCTCTGCTTCTCCTCAGGTTTTGTTACAAGCCCAGAAGGAACTGTTGGATTACAATGGCATTGGAATTAGTGTCCTTGGTAAGAAAATATTTGGATACAAAACTAAAGTTTGGCCCTAAGGTGCTGTTACTACGATCCGAGCATCACGAGTTTGAATCCTAATCATGCTGCTTGCCATCGTCAGCCGGGGCCTGAGAGAGCAGAATTGGCCGTTCTCTCTCTGGGTGTGTAAGCTGGCACTTTCTCCCCAGCACTACTAAGTAATGTCCACTGGCTTAGGTGTCTGCCAGGCGATCCATCAGGACTGTGGATCCTGCGCTTTCTCCGAGCACGTTAGCCGCCCAGCGGCGATGTATTAGCAGCAATTTGAAAAGAGGCGGAGCTTGACTTCACATGCATCGGAGGAGGCCTGTGCTAGTCTGCACCCTCCTAGAGTCCGACACATTACAAATAAAATGGGGAGGGTAAAGGAGTGGGTGGGTCAGTTGGCTACAAAACACATTGGGAGAAAATCGGGGTTAAAATAAAAGTTCAATAATGAATTTTTGAAAACTTTTCATGAATTAAAAAAAAAAAATTTATGAATTTTTAGGACTGATTCTGATTTTTTTAAGAAAGTGGCAGATATGACATTTTCTATTTACCTTTTCATACTGTGGGCGGATGATGACGCTAGATCATTTTTAGTTCTAGGCAAAGTTCCACTATGAATAAAATTCAAGAAAATTAAATTTTTTTTGAATGATGCTTATTTATACTAATCTCCAAAAATGAGAATATTGTGGAAAGTTTATTTGTGTTTATAATTTCATTCAGAAAGGTGAACTCCTATTTTACATTGATTACACATGGTGACATTTCAAGCCTTTGTTGATACTGTTTTGAATATTAATTTACTCAAATTTAAAATAAAATTCTAATAATCTGAGATTTTTCATGAACTATAAGCCAAACTGATCATCATTAAAAGAAAAAAAGTTTAACATATGTTATTTTATGTCTAATGAATACAAAATGAGCTTGTTTGTGAATTAAATTAACAGAAACTATCTTTCACGATATAATTTTTTTGAGTTGCACTAGTATATTAATCAAATTAAGTGCTACCTGTATGTATACCGGTACTAATTTTAACGATTCTCAATCATTACATCTAGAAATGAGCCACAGGACAGCAGATTTTACCAAGATCATAAACACCACAGAGAATCTCCTGCGTGAACTCCTGTGAGTTTTTAAGCCTCATCAAAGTGCATTTATAGATTTTTACAAAGTAAGTGTATTAACAGATATTTGCTCTTTTTCTTCTATACAGGAAAATACCTGAGAACTACAAGGTTTTGTTTCTTCAAGGTGGTGGATCAGGGCAGTTCAGTGCTGTTCCTCTCAATCTGATTGGTCTGAAGGAGGACAGATGTGCGGATTATCTTGTGACGGGCGCTTGGTCTGCGAAGGCTGCTAAAGAGGCTGAGAAGTATGGCAAAGTGAACGTGGTTCACCCGAAACTGGACAAATACACCAGTGAGTGATTAGAAACGGTCACTTTATCATTGTGAACACCAGAGAGGACAGTAGCAGTGGGGACATTAATACAGAAATGAAGACCTGGTATCACCTGCTGTGTGGCAATATACCCGTCAAAATTAAAATTCAGTATATTACAACATATTGTGTGATACCACAATACTCAACATCACATTGATACAGATGATAAACATTCATCATTGTCTGTAATGTTAAAAGTTTATTTGATGCAACATACAATACCAGTCAAAAGTTTGGACACACTTTTGGACATTCAGTGTTTTTTTTATGATTTAAAAATGTTCTGCATTGTAGTTTAATACTAAAGTCATCTAAACTATGAATAAATACATCTGTAATTATTTAGTAAACAAACAAGTAAACAAACCAGAATATGTTTATATGTTACATTCTTCACAGTAGGCACCTCTTGCTCAGTTTTCTTGGCATTTTCTCAGTCAGCTTTATGAGGTAGTCACCTGGAATGGCTTTCAGTTAACAGCTGTGTCTTGTCAAGAGTTCATGACGTGCATTTCTTGCCTCTTAATGTGTTTGAGACATCAGTTGTGTGTCTACTTTGAAGAATCTTAAACATGTTTTGGTTTGTTTATCACTTTTAAGTTTACTACATGATTCCTTATGTGTTCCTTCATAGTCTGTATGACTTCAGTGTTTATTTACAATGTAGCAAAAAATAACATCGAATAAGGTGTTTCCAAAATTTGACCGTTATGGTAAAGTCTTGGCCATATTTAACAGCTATGAATTGTGCTGTTTATGACAGTGAATTGGGTAATCACCACAGTGAAATGAATAAAAAACACGAAATTTGAGGTTACGTTTTTGTGAGTTCAGAATTTCCTCTTTTTTAGGTGTCCCCGACAGCAGCAGTTGGTCACTGAATCCATCAGCATCCTATGTTTACTACTGCTGCAATGAAACAGTCCATGGTGTTGAGTTTAACTTCATTCCTGATACAAAGGACGTGATTCTTGTCAGTGATATGTCCTCAAATTTCCTGTCCCGACCAATCGACGTGCCTAAGGTCAGCGTTCTTTCTCTTCTGTAGTTTTTTTTTTTTTATTTGTTGAGGTTCTGATGTTAAATCTCAATGTTGACTTCATGACCTGCCTTTGACACGAAGAACTTACTTTTTTGGTTCTTTGGTCCAAGTTTGGGCTCATATTTGCAGGTGCACAGAAAAACATAGGATGTGCTGGAGTCACTGTTGTCATTGTGAGAGAGGATCTGTTGGGAAAAGCCTTGAAGGAATGCCCTATTATACTGGATTACCAAGTACAAGCTGGAAATAACTCCCTCTACAACACACCCCCTTGTTTCAGGTAAGTCTTACCACATGTGTTTTTTCAGTTTTGGTGTTTTTTTGTGACTTATGATTGAATGGACGTTAGAGTTTGGTGAATCAATTACTACTTATGGGTAATTATCAATTATTTTAACACTTTCCATGATTTTTTCTTTTTTGATTTTAAAAGAGAAAATCATATTTATATAATTTTAGCTAAATAACTTAGCCCAGATATAATCAATTAGCCCAGATGTGTCTGTAGTCCAAATTTTGATTCTTTAGAACTGGAGCTGTGAGACTAACATTGCTAAACACAAGAACTCCGTTGTCACCTAAATTAACCCAGTTGCAATTTGAGGTTAATGTTTTGTGCATTTTCTTGGTCATTTTCTTTGTTCCTGATAAATTAACATAAACAGTTTTGGTTGTTAAAACAGTCCATGTTCTGTTTGATTTATTTTTTAAAAATATCACAGTATTTGTCATTTGTTTAATAGCTATTCTGAAGGTGTTTAATACCTGTACCATACATCACATGTAGAAGTTTATGAGGACTTTATTGTGAATAATTGACCTTTTTCAGTGATCACACTTTTTTTTTTTTTTTTTTTTTTTAAAGGTTGTTGATATATTAATTGAGACTCAGGTTAATGTTGCTTTACATGTACATCATTTGGCAGACTCTCTTCTCCAGAGAGACATACAACAGTGTTTTGTTTCCATTAAGATAATTATATCAGCTAGTACAGACAGGTTAGAGTCCAAACAACTCTTCAGTTCAGACACTGTTAGAACTAAACCATCACTAATACTAGAAAGAAGGAAAGATACACAATTATAAGAGCATTACAATAAGTGTTTTAAACTAGTGCTCGCTTAAGTGCTCCACAAAGAGACAAAGGTCTTCAGTCTGCATTTGAAGACTGAGGGGGACTCTGCTGTTCGAACAGCCAGTGGGAGATGTCAATCAAACATGCTGAAATGTGGCTGGATACCTTTGTCATAAGTTCAGTGTTGTCAGCATAACAGTGGTACGAAAATCCATGACAAGAAACTGTTTCACCAATAGACTTAGTGTATAGTGAGAAAAGAAGACGACCCAGTACTGAACCTTGTGGGACACCAGAGGAGAGCCTACATGGAGCGGATGTGAACCCTCTCCATGTTACTTGGTAGGACTGCCCCTCTAAATATGAGATCTGAACCACTTCCACACAGATTCATTGATCCCAAGGTTAGAGAGGACAGACAGAAGTTAACCTGGCTAACCGCGTCAGAGGCTGTAGAAAGGTTAAGAAGGATAAGAACTGATGACAGACCGTATCTAGCTGTCTTGTGCTTCAAATGTCACTGCTATGAGGGCAGTTTAAGTTGAGTGTGCTGGTTTAAAGCCAGACTGATTGGGGTCCTGGAGCTGGTTTTGGGAGAGGAAGGCACCTGGGTAGAGGAAGCATTGTCCTGAAATTTGTACATACAAGATTTTTCCATGCCTTTATTTCTTCTTTCTTCAGCATCTATATCACAAACCTGGTTCTGGAATGGATCAAGAATAATGGAGGTACAGAAGCCATGGAGAAACTGAGCCAGCAGAAATCTTCTTTGATCTATGATGTCATCAACAGCTCCAATGGATTTTACTCGTTAGTGAAATATTTATCTCTAATATTTGTCTCAAATGTTTTAACACTTGAGTCTTTATAAGATAAAGTAGGTTGTACAAACAGAAAGTGCAAGCAAATATAAACAACTATTACAAAATACACAATGTGTAGATTTTTTTATTGTGAATATTGTCTTTAGATGCCCTGTTGAAGTGGATTGCAGGAGCCGGATGAACATTCCATTCCGTGTTGGGAAAGGAGACGGAGATGAAGCTTTGGAGAAGTTGTTTTTGGATGGGGCTTCTAAACTTGGAATGATTTCATTAAAAGGACACAGGTATTATACACTGTACAAAGATAATGTGAACTTCATATTACATAGGTTTAAGGAATATTATGGATATTCTCTAATATATTTTGCTTTGTCAAATTAAGAGTCTCAAGTGTATGTAAAAATGTATAAGTATTATGTCACTGGTAACAAAATTTTTTACCTTTTTGTTGTTCAAACAAAACCTGTAGTTCCCCTACATTCATAAGTCAGATTCTAATCCGACTAAACTGGATGTTGGATGTTTTTAAAAGTCTCTTGTGCTTCCTTTTCAGTAACCTAGACATGAAGTCTTTGTGATGTGATTAACACTGACTTTAATGATGTCATAATTTGCCAATATGGTTAAATAGCGTTATTCCGAGCCCCAGAAATCAACCACTGCCCGTGTCACAGTCCAGTCTGCTAGACTGCACACAAGCAGGGTTATTGGTCAGTGTGCTACCTTTAAATGTAAAAATGACGTGATCATGTTTTTAGAACATAACCAGTCTCGTTAAGACCAGAAATGTTGGCGAGCCCAATGGCCAAGTCAGAGTACAATTACTATCGATTTCAAAAATTTTAAATCAGCCTTAGGTACTACATAAAACAGGCTTTGTTAAAAAGAGGGGATGCAGACTTTTTGGTGCTTAAATTGGTGCATTTGGTAGATCTCTGAGGGTGTCCAAATGCATTACAAGATGCATTTGTGTACCTCTGCTCATGTGCTTATGTCAACTAGAACTACAAGTCAATTAACATCAAAATCTTTTGTAGTAATTGCTGCTAAACATCTCTTTTTGACAGATCTGTTGGTGGGATACGAGCTTCTCTGTACAATGCAGTGACTTTGGAAGATGCTCAAATTCTCACTGCCTATATGAAGGACTTTCTGAAGGAACATCAGCGTAATTAACTGGAAAAGTAGACGGTGCTGCTTACAATTGACCTCAACCACTAATAACAGCATTCATATACACAGCTGGTAGACTGTAATGACATGATACACTGTTTATTGCAACAGTTGCATTAACATAATTAGAGTACATGTATAATCCTTGTTGTCTGGTAGGATTACCTGTACTGATTGGCTTGAGACATTGTAATTGGAAACAAAAACTACATTAATATTTCAGAATTGATGTCTGGAGTAGATGTTTGCCTCTTGGCCTGACTGTATAGTCTTGGTAAACTAATTTCTTTTTTCCAATAACAATAATAATGTGCCTTAACATATGTAAATGTACGCTTGAGCTTCATTGTCATGTTTGTACAGTATTGTTTCACTATACATGTCCACAACCTGGTAAGACTTAAACATAAATGTCTGCTGAACCTCACATCCTGCTCTCGATTATTCATTCTCTATTAAAAATAGACAAGTTCTACGTCTTTGTGGAATAAGTTAAGTAGCCTACAAGCTTTTCAGCACTTGAGTGGGTTTGTTACCTGACGAGAAATTGTAGATCCATCTGACTTCAAGTCTGCAGTGGCCATGAACACACTATGTTCTTCCAGGCCCAGCAGAAATGGAGGAGATGACCTTATCTGATCCTGTTCTACAACAGTCTGAGAGAAGTCATTTTAAATCATTTGAGTATTGCAAGCGTGATCAGTTGAATAAACAGCATTTGGTTTGTTTTTCAAGTAGCTGGTGCTGATCCTGATCTATGAAACTCATTAAAAAGAGGTTTGAGTGTTGACATACTTAACATAAAAACTTGTACATCATACATTTCTGAGACAAAAATGACCAAAACATTGATCTTTAATGAAAGTGTCAAACAGCTGATGGGTCATCTGATCAGATTTGAAAAGTACATCCACTCATTACATTTCAAGAACAAGCAAAATATACAAGATCAAGTGACTCCTCATGAAAGGTGAAACCTGTATGTAGGCAACTTGGACGATTGTATTGACGTCTGCACAAGGAGTTCTCTCACTAGTGCTAAAGTAGTGTCGTTCTCCTCTCCAGAGGAGGCCACCTTGGCCATGTTTGAAATGAATGGCCGCATGCTGAGAAACAAGCCGCTGTACATGACTTTTTGTGCAGCACAAAGAAAAGCACGAGCCCGAAAAGAGCATCATCACATTTTAAGAAAATGTTGAATGTGCCTCATCCACAAATGTCCCATCGAAGTACATGAATTACCTCGGAGGTTCCACCAAAGACTGTTTCTGCAAAGACATCTACTGACAATCTGGTAACGTGTTCTTTTAACATCTAAATGTCTTGTAAACTGTTAATAATATATTTTAAATACAGTACTGTCTTATTTAGCACGGTAAACAGTGTTTACTAAACACTAAACCTTTATAGTCACGGGTTTCTTATATTATCATGATATTAAACTTTACAGACATTTAAAGTTGTCAGTAAAAGGAAGTTCGCTGCTTTTGCCGCTGTTCTGTCGAGTTACTACCTTGTCAAACCGTGCTACCCTAGTGTGTATTTAACTGTAAAAATACAAAAGAATCACCATATTAGAGCACGTTCCCAGTAGAAATGTATGTATTATATTTGGATAGCATAAATCACTGTATCATGATAAAGTTATGGCAATGAGAGGTCATTACAAACTGCTTTTTTTTTAAAAACTAATTATTGTATTTATTAATATTCATTTCCATTTACACTTCTGTGCAATGACAGTGTGTCCAGGTTGTTTAATGCACAAAAAACAGATTTATTATTTAAAAAACACGAGAAATAATTTAAAAAACACGAGAAATAATTAAAACGTGTAGGTCGGCACATGCGCAGTGCCTTTAGAAAGCACGTATCGATGGGTAGCACAACTCGACAGAACACTTTTGTTACTCCCCGATCCGTTCACCCGGCTCGATTTGTACCGCGCATGCGCATAATCACGTCATTTCCGGATGAAGTTTTACGACTTGAATTGAATCAAAGTCGTTTTGGTGAAGGATGAAACTTTTGTACTTTATCGTACAATAATATCTGTGATTGGACGCTGTAGATTTTAGGCTGGTGTCAGGTTGTATAGGGCGCTTTAGGTCAGACATCAGGTTGGAGATTTTTTGGGGACCTGGCAACCTTGCTGTTGTTTAAGGCAGTTCTGCTCCCCACCGTCTATGTAAACCTACCCTTCAGTAAGTAATCCTGCAAAGTGTGAAACCTGTAAATGATTTCTTTTTTTAACAATGAACCATAAATTTAATAAAACGATAAAGTGCAAAAGTTTCATCCTTCAACAAAACGACTCTGATTCAATGCAATTCGTACAATGATGTATATTACTGGATAGGACGCTGCCTATTCGCTAGGATTGAGGCCGACGCGACGTCATGGAGCCGCCATGTTGTGTGGAAGTGAAGCTTGTAAACAATGGCACATAGCCAGCACTGCTGCCTTCTCAAAGC